>ML860596.1:24796-43088 GCA_009831015.1 Picea engelmannii
TATATATATATATATATATATATATATATATATATATATATATATATATATATATATATATATATATATATATATATATTAAAGTGCAATATGGGTATTTGATATTTTATGTGGATGTGTTCATGTCAATCTAAAGTTCATGTATACCAAAAATCAGATTAACCTAGATCATAAATTTTAAGATACAACCAAATTATTGTATGCCTAACTTTATATGCATGCCCAAAAACTCAAGATTTTTGTGTTTCCAAGGGTACATGAAATCTTTAGAATTGAACCATTGTTTGAGGTTTGAGAAAGGAAATATTGTTTATATCGAATAACCCTTCCAACACATTTAAAAGGGTGCATGATAAAGATATGTCTTTATACACTATGAAAATTTTCTAGGGAGCATAGCATTCACCTATAGGAAAAAGATTCTAGATTTTAAATTTTCAAGTGGAAACCTCTTAACAACCCAATGGGTAAATTTATAATATGCATATTTTCATAATATCCATTTTGAATGGGAATAGGTTTCATTCTTTGAAATTACCTAGTGAAACACTTAGGAAAGCATAAATTTCTAGTGCATAGTGTTGGGTATATGTTATATTATTTGCATGTGTGTGTGTGGGCGCATCAGATTCGACAACTGCGTCTAACGATCCCTCTAGTAGTTCTCTATGTGTTGTGTGCGTCAGATGCTTCCTAGGGGGGTCCCAGGAGGGGCTAGGTATGCCCCCCCCTGGTTACGCGTAGCATTTGGGGCAGCCCCCTGGAAAAAAAAATTGGGTGGTTTTTCCTATTTTTGGTAGGTTTCTAAATTAATCCTGGATTAAGGGATTAGGGTTTTGGTATCTACATAATACCTAAAAACATTGTATATATTGTATGGTGAATGGTGAAATTAATATAATGAAGAGTTGAAAGGTTTTCCTCGGTTGAGGGTTTCCGGTATAAATCTCTGTGTACTATGTGTTTGAGCCTTTGATTAATTTTTGTTTTGCTTAAGAATCTGTATGCATTGCTTTACTTCACAGGTTTAAAACTTACATGTGGTATCAGAGCTCATTTTTGGCTTCAAAGGGACGCCTTTGTTGCTGAGGGTTTTTCTCGGTCTTGATAGATCAAGTTTATCTTGGGTCTGTGATAAACTTGGGTTTAGTGGGATCTTTTGCAGTGGTTATTCGAGTGTAGAAAGAGGAATGGCGAGCTCTTATAGAATCGAAATAGAGAAGTTCAACGGTAAAAACTTTGAGCTATGGAAGTTGAATATGGAGGACCTTCTTGTAGACAAAGAACAATGGATCGTTGTGGATCCCATAGCCTACTGGTACGCAGCCTACTAGAACACAGATGAATGGTACACAACCTACTAGTAAACAAACTACTAGTACATCACCTACTACTATGTCGAAGGAATATGGGGAGAAGTTGGACAGAAGAGCAACGAGTATTATTCAACTCTACCTGGCAGATTCGGTGTTGTTGAATGTCTCGAGAGAATCTATATCCAAGGAACTATGGGATAAGTTAGGGAATTTGTATCAATCAAAGTCCCTGGCAAACAATTTGTTTCTTTGAAAGAAGTTGTATCATCTTAGGATGGAAGATGGAGATTATGTGACATAATATCTAAATGCCTTTAATACTATGGTAAGTCAACTCGTATATGTTAATATTACGATTGTAGAAGAAGATAAGGGTATTTCTTTGTTATGTTCTTTTCCAAACTCTTGGGATAATCTGGTTGTAGCAATTGGTAGTACCACTCAATCTACATTGAAGTATGAGGATGTAGTTTCATCCTTGTTATCTAAAGAGATGAGGCAGAAAATCATGGATGGTCATAGCACAAATGCTTTATTTGTAAGAGGTTGTACCCAAGACAGGAACCATGGTAAGTCTTCGGGGGGAAGATCTAAATCTACAGGTAGATCTAAGTCTCCAGGAAAATCTTTGAAGAAATGTTGGAAGTGTGGTAAAACAGGGCATTATAAGAAAGATTCCAAGTCTAAGAAGGTCGATAAACCAAAGGGATCTGATAGTACCTCTTCCACAGAGGAAAAAACCTCCACTAAAGAAGGAGGTGATGTTTACATGGCATCTACAGGTACACATGCAGATCGTGATGTATGGTTGATCGACTCAGGTGCACATACCATATGACTCCTCACAGGGAGTGGTTCTCTAAATATGAAAAATACAATGGTGGTGATGTATTCCTAGGAGATGACTCGAAATCCAGAATCATGGGACATGAAAGGGTTAAGTTTCTACTAAAAGATGGAAGTATTAGAACTCTCCCTTGGGTTCTGAACATTCAAAAACTAGCCAGGAGCCTAATATCTGTAAGCAAGTTGGATGATGCAAGAGTAGATACTATATTGGGAAAGGGCACTTGCAAGATGGTACGAGGGGCAATGGTGTTGATGAGGGGAGTTCTGTGTGGAAATATGTACAAGTTTTTTGGAAGCACTTATACTAATGGGTGTAACAGTTATGTTGTCCTTGAGCAGAGAGATGAAGGAGAAAATACCAATGTTGTTCTTGAAAATAAGACCATGTTATGGCATCAAAGACTAGGGCATATTGGAGAAAATGGCCTTCGGACACTACATGGTAAAAGTATGGTTGAAGGTATCTCTAATTTCACTCTGGATTTTGATTTATGTGAAAATTTCATATATGGTAAACATAATCAAGTAAGATTCCCATCTGGTGCTACAAGAGCAAAGGGGATCTTAGAGTTGATACATAGTGATGTGTTTGGACATGTTCTTGTTCCATCCCTAGGTAAATCTGTGTATTATGTTTCATTCATAGATGATTTCTCAACAAACACTTGGATTTATTTTCTTAGAAAGAAATATGAGGTATTTGATCAATTTAAAGAGTTTAAGGCTCTGGTAGAAAATCAGACAAAGAAGAAAATAAAGGTATTGAGAACAGATAATGGTGGGGAATTCTGCGGAAATGAATTCGAAGAATTTTGTAAGAAGTGTGGTATAGCAAGGCAGAAGACTACTCCATACACTCCTCAACAGAATGGAGTTGCAGAAAGGATGAATAGGACACTGATGGAAAAATCAAGGAGCATGCTCAATGGTGTCGAGTTAGGACAGGAATTATGGGTAGAGGCAGTGGGTACATCATGTTACCTGGTCAATCAATCACCTTCATCAGCGTTGGATGATAAAACTCCACATGAGGTATGGTCTGGAAAGAAAACCTCTCTTCAACATCTTAGAGTGTTTGGTTGTGATGCTTATGTACATGTTCCAAAGGAAAATAGGAGTAAGTTGGATAAAAATGTTGAAAAGTGTATCTTTATTGGTTATAAAGATGGTGTGAAAGGTGATAATCTTTGGAACCCATAAACCAAGAAGATTGTTTACAGTCGAGATGTTGTTTTCGGAGAGGTAAAAGATGTGTCCAAACAGGAATTCCTACCAACGCAAGATGAACCTGAAAAAATAGAGCTTGAGTTGGATGATGAAAAATTGGAATCATCTGAAGAAGAGGAAGCAGAAGAAGAAGAAGAATCGCATACCCCAATATTGAGGAGATCGGTGAGAGATAAAAGGAAACTAGATAGGTATAGTCCACCTAATTTCCATTCCAAGTTTTCTTTATCTATTACTGATGATGATCCTAGAACTGTCAGGGAAGTAGTGAATTCAGAGGATAGTAAACTCTGGAAGAAGGCCATGGTTGAAGAAATGGATGCCTTGGATAAGAATGAGGCATGGGATATAGTTGATTTTCCAGCTGGAAGAAAATATGTTGGTATAAAATGGTTGTTTAAGAAGAAGTTTAATGCACAAGGTAAAGTGGAGAAATACAAATCTTGGTTAGTAGCAAAAGGTTATTCCCAGGTAGAAGGAATTGACTTTGGTGAGATTTTTTCTCCTGTTGCTAAGGTAACTTCTATTAGAATTATTTTATCTATTGTTGCTTCCTTTGATCTTGAAGTGGAACAAATGGATGTGAAGACAACATTCCTACATGGGGATCTGGAAGAAGAAATTTACATGAGGCAACGAGAAGGCTTTGTAGTGAAGGGAAAGAAAGAGTTGGTCTGTAAGCTAAAGAAGTCACTATATGATCTGAAGAAATCACCTAGGATGTGGTACCAAACGTTTGACACATACATCCTTGGATTGGGATTTGTGAGAAGCAAGGTTGATCACTATGTATATTCCAAGCAGGTTGGTAATAACTTCATTTATGTAGTGTTGTATGTTGATGACATGTTGTTGGTAGGAAATAACATGGATGTTATCAAGGAGGTGAAATCGCAACTATCCTCCAAATTTGACATGAAGGATCTCGGTGCTGCTAACTTCATTCTGGGAATGGATATTAAAAGAGATCGTGCAAATAGGAAACTCTGGTTGAATTAGAGAAAATATGTTGAGACGATATTGCAGAGGTTTAATATGCATGGAAGTAAACTGGTCAAGGTTCCTATTCCTATAGGTGTAAAGTTATCTGCAGATCAGTGTCCCAAAACATAGGAAGAAGAACGGGAGATGTCCCATGTTTTGTATGCCAGTACAGTTGGCAGTTTGATGTATGCAATGGTCTATACTAGACCGGACATCGCACATGCAGTGGGAGTTTTGAGCAGGTATATGTCAAAATCAGGGAAGGACCATTGGATAGCAGTAAAGAGGGTCTTCATGTATCTTCATGGCACTACCAGTTATGGATTGTGCTACCAAGGAAGACCAGGATTAGACAGAGTGGTGGACATACATGGTTTTGTTGATGCAGACTGAGTTGGAGATCTAGATCGCAGAACATCTACAAGTGGGTATGTGTTTAACCTATTTGGAGGAGCAATCAGTTGGATGAGCAAAAGACAAGCTGTAGTGGCACTCTCAACTACAAAAGTTGAATACATGGAAGCCACTCATGCAAGCAAGGAAGCAATATGGTTACAGAGATTGTGTTCAAGTATTGGGTTGGTACAACAAGCAATGAGATTAGATTGTGACAGTCAGAGTGCAATATTCATGTCAAAGAACCCAGCTTATCATTTGAAGACAAAGCATATTGATGTTCAATATCACTTTGTGAGAGACATGGTTGAAGAAAAGAAGGTGTTGCTGGAAAAGGTTGACACTTTGAAGAATGTTGCAGATTCATTGACAAAGTCTGTGAGCACAAAAAATTTCTTTTGGTGTAGATTAACAATGGGCATTGTTTCCCTGGATTGTTGACTATATAATCTCGTGGCCCCTTGGATGCAAATAAAACAACAAGTGGGAGAATGTTGGGTATATGTTATATTCTTTGCATGTCTGTGTGAGTGCGTCAAATTCAACAACTGCATTTGATGATCCCTCTAGTAGTTCCCTTTGTGTCGTGTGCATTGGGCGCTTCCTAGGGGGGGCAGGTATGGGCCCCCCTGGTTACGCGCAGCATTCAGCACTGGACGATAGCCCGGGGCAGTGCCCCCAAAAAAAAATTTTGGGCAGTTTTTGCTATTTTTAGAGGGTTTCTAAATTAATCCCGGATTAAGGGATTAGGGTTTTGGTATCTAGTGAATACCTACAAACATTGTATATATTGTATGGTGAATGGTGAAATTAATATAATGAAGAGTTGAAAGGTTTTCCCCGGTTGAGGGTTTCTTGGTATAAATCTTTGTGTACTATGTGTTTGAGCCTTTGATTAATTAATGTTTTGCTTAAGAATATGTATTCATTTCTTTACTTCACAGGTTAAAACTTACACATAGACACTCATAAATCAACTAGATACAAAACATGCACATACAAGAAAATTGTTTCCAAAATTTCCAACGTTTTCAAAAGATAATGTTTAGCAACTCATTAAGGAGTTAAATAAGGATTATAACCTTTAATAATCAATATTGAATGGTATAGAAACCATTATTTCTCATGTTTATTTATGCCGAATAGTTAAAATTCATGAACCTGCCAATTATTTTCTAACATAATTTGTAAACTAATTGATTATTATTAACAATAGTCATTTTCTCATCATCATCTACATAATTTTTATAACCAATTTTCATAGTAATAAGTTCATTGTACTCATCATTCTAGAATATCAAATTCATCAACAAAAAGTAGACAAAGTACAGTTATCTTTTCAAAAATCTGGATTCCAAAAGTGCCCTTCACTGAAATCTATTGATGGTGAATCAATTCCAAGCTTTCTTGCTAGCATGTGAACTAGCAGAAGCTGTATTGAACATGGGAAGGACAAAGAGAAAATATCTCACCTCTGCCATTGAGATTCCTCATCGTATCCACCAATGATAGAAGGGCACGATTCTGAGGACAATATGGACCAAATCACAGTTAATTTACGCAAGATTTCGTGGAAGATAGGAGAATCAAAACGTAACAATGGGGGCATGAGGATGCTTCTTATTATTTATTTTAAAAACTTTTGTATCTGGATTCCGTATTTGAGGTCAAATTATGTCATCACATCCAGAGGGTTCACCTTTTCATTCCTAAAATCCTTTACATCTGGATTCTGGATTTGACCTTAACTCACAAAATATCTAAAAAATTGAACCATGTAAGTGACTGGCAGGTTGTAAGAAGCCCTAAAATTCAAGAGGGAATGCATTCCCGACAACAAAGTGGTGAGTCACACCATGAGGATTATCTATCACATATTGCAAGAAGAGCAATTAATGAGAGCAGTGAAGTCAGTGAGGTTAGATTTATTACTTCATTGAATGAAGAGAGCTCATGTGGACATGCCACCATACTTAGCATGCTTAAGTTGGGGAGAAAAAAAAGACATTAAACATTGCAAATCAATCCCTGCATGGTGTGGTTTTACAAAGGATATTTATGGTTCATGCCGGAATAATTTAAGGTCAAAACAATCACTACTTACCATTTGAAGATGTTTTTGGTGATTAGTGCAAAAGTGAGGAAGGAAAATGTCATTTATATAAACTTATTAGCTAAGTGAAATTTATTTGCTAACATTCTTGCGATTATTTTCATCATAACCAAAAATGGAGAAAAATGAAATGTGTGATTGTGTCATATTACTTGTATTGTCATCATTTTTGTGGGAAATATCAACAACAAGCTCTTTGCATTGTGCATGAATTTGAAGTTTCTTATAAAATAAGCTTTTAATGATTTTGACTATTCATTTTAGTAGTGTGGTTGTATCCTTGCAGAGAGCCCAATGGAAGTGGTTGCCCCATGGTTTGCTTTGCTTTGACATGGAGCGTGTGCTTGGGATGCCACCAAAGAATTCTAAATTATCTTCAAGGGAACACCTTTGATTAGCATAGAATATTTGAATTTTGTATTCACAATGTTGATCCAAGTTGTCAGTTGAAATATAATGCCATTATTATGCAGAGGATTTACTTTTTGACTAAAATTCAATAATGTTATTAAATAAGACAGTGTGTCAACCATTATAGTCCCAAGACATGAAGTAGCAGCCTTAGAGCATTATACTTAAGTAGCAACGCAAACATTGTAGGAAAAGGTGCGCACAACGTTATGCACAGATTTTATATTTATTGTGTTCAACGTTTAGTAATGTTGTGTGTTATGTTTTCCTTCTTTGGTTTCAGAAAAGAAACTTTATTGTTATAGCATCAAATTCCACCACATATGCATTGCTTCCATGTTGGCCTTTTCCTTTTCCTACTTGCAAACTTA
Organism: Picea engelmannii; assembly: GCA_009831015.1. Lineage (NCBI taxonomy): Eukaryota > Viridiplantae > Streptophyta > Pinopsida > Pinales > Pinaceae > Picea > Picea engelmannii. The sequence continues at coordinate 32,464 of ML860596.1, forward strand.
ATCCCCCTTTTCCTCCTCTAAAATCTTTAAAAAACTCAATTTTTTGACATATGTGTGCCTTATCAATTATGGAAGGCGCATACATACACATGTTGCTCCTTTGTAGAGCGTGTACATCTTTATTTGACTCAAAAAAATAATATTTTACATATTTTTGGGTGAGGTTTATGGGTTCCCCCGATTCTTGACCCCCTATTTCCTGTTCACAATTGTTTGTAACCACTCCAACCACTTGGAGAGGGTATAAAATGAGCCTAAGGCTAGAGGAGAAAATAATCATACTTGATGCATCATAATGCTGGAATTTTCTTGCCTCGGCTACAAACCCATTTTCCCTTACTATTGATTTATTCCTTCAGACCTCGAAACCCATGTTTCCATCCTTCCTTGCTCCTCGTATCTCATTAGGAAGAGTCCATTCCTCTTCTTTGGACTTCCTGGAGCATTGGAGTCAGGGGTATTATTGATTGTGAGTGGCCTAGGTGGAGGGAACTGAAGTCTGGTTCTGAAGCTATGTTGCAATAGATACAGATGGTAACTACCTTTATCTTCTTGTCCATAAATAAAGAGACCTATTTCCCATCAATTATTCATGTTTTAGTGTATGATGTTTATGTTTAAGCATTCAATTTCCTAGAACACTATTTTTTTTACTTTCAATCATCTTTTATGAGAGTTAGATATATTGTAACTACCCATTTGTAGTTGTCAATTTGATTGTTTGCAGGTGATCAAAGGGATTGTTGGGAAGGAACGTTAAAGCGAAAGGTTTCAACCATGGGATATTCATCAAACGTTCTGAACCCAGTATGCCTCTCCCTTTTTTACTATTAGTTAGTTATTTAGTTATAATATTTCGTGATTGCAATCATGGGATTGAGTTCAGTATTTAAAGGTCATTGTTATGTTGTGGCTTTAACCCATAGCCATAGGAGGAATATTTCCCTAAAAAAATAGGCGACCATGTTGGGGATGGTCTCCTTTTTGGGTTATCTTTAGGGACTTGCACTTTGTTTTCTCTTAACTTTTGGATTTCTTTCTATCTCAACTTTTTCAATTGGTGTTTTCAGAAAATTAGCCTTCAGTTTCAGGCTTTAGACCTAGGGTTTTTCAATTTTTTCTTGGGTTCTTAGGGTTTGTATGCTCTATCCTTTGACAATAGAAGTGTACATGCACTTCCTATTGAAGAGTAAAGCATGTACATATTCTCCCTAAAGAAGACTTGGGCGCTTACAACTACTTAAGTATTTTTTTGGAATTTTGGGTCATATGTGTACCCTATAGAAGGCTTAGGTGCATACATATGCTCCTTGTAGAAGGATTGGGCGCATATATAAAGTTATATACGTTGCCTACTATGGGGACAATGGAATATGCCTTCTAGGAGGTGATGTTTCCCTCTATTTTTCATCCTTTTAAACCATGTTTTGGCTTTTGGGGGGAGATTGTTCTTGAAACTTCTTATTGCCTATAGAAGGTTGTTAAAGTATTGAAATTGAAAAGAAAAAGAATAATTTCTTGGTGCTTCTTTGGATTCTTTGATTTCCCTTGGATTGTATAGCTAGTTAGTTGTTAAGAGTTTCCTTTATGATTTATGTTTCTACTTTTGTCTCAGTTTTTTTAGACTTGTAGCTTTGAACTTTGAGACTTAATTTAACCTTTTCTCAATTATCTTTGATTAATTTGAGTGGCATACGCTTCTTTCTCTTCATTATCTCATGTATATATGTGTTTTGATCATGGTTAGGTCACATACATATGCATGTTGTTGAGGAAACAAAAGTGTATGAGTTCTATGAAATAGTTTACTTCTATTTTCCAATATTTTTTAGTCTTGGCTTTGTTTTGGAGGTTCTTTGGGACACTCTGAGTTATCTGAAGGTTTCTTTCTATCTCGTGAAGTAGTTGGAAGTCTTGTTGGGTGCTTTTACTAAAGAAAATAATTTTTTTAGTTTTAGGTTTCTTTGGTTTCCTTTCTTAGTTTTCACCAATGAAAGAAGAATCTTGCCTTTGGGTTTTCAGTTTCTTGATTGTTTCTATATTCATGTCTGGAATTTGAATTTGTGATCTAAAATCATTAGTCTTTGTTACTTGCATTCCTATTTTTCCAATATAAAAGAATTTTTTTCTTATTTTAGTTTTATTTTTCTTGGTTTTTTGTTTTGAAAAAGAAAAGAAAAATATATTTTCTAACATTCTTTCTCTCCCTTTGCAATGGTTTCAAAAGCATAGTTGCATTTTTTGAAAAAAAAAATAGGCTTCTTCTTTGCATCACTAGTTTGGTTTCATTTGAAAAAGTAAATACTTGTATTTCATTTTTCATTTGAAAGGAAGAAGTTCCATTGCATTTTCATCTTGAAAAAGTACAATTTGCATTTTATATTACATTGGAAAGAGAAAAGACTGCATGTCAAGGTTTACATTAATTGTTCATGCATTTTTCTTACTTGAAACTCTTTTTCATTGTAGAGTTAGTGTAAAGTTTTCTTTTCCAGTGTTCTTGTAAGTTTCATTTTGCAAGAGTCTCAAACAACATTAGTTGCACTTATGTACCCTTTGAGTAAGAATAACTGCTAAAAATGAATGTTAAATTTAAAATTTACTAGACTTTTGTTTTTAGGGTTCACAAATTAGTCTAGGATAGGGCCTTGGAATAGGCTAGAGAGTTAACTCTCCAAGGCCATTGAACTGAACATGGGAGTCTGACTTAGGGAGCATTAAAAATCCAATTTTTGTATAGGTATAGTTGGGAGACTCCTCTAACACAGGAGCTAAACACAAAGTCATGTGAGGAAGAGTTGAGGATATTACCCTCTGAGACTTGACCAAACTTAGAAGATTAATTGTATAGGAGGCTTTCACTAGTACCGACACATCCCTATGAGGTAGCGCTTTCTAATCTTCTGGCTTAGCTACCTTGCCCATATGTTTGGTCCCGATTGTCGATTGTACTCCCTGGATGTCAATTGGGAGATGGTATATCTAGTATCATTTCCTAGGTATCTCAGAGGTGATTGCGGGGGGATTCATGCGGTACCTGAGGTAGATATCGCATCACACTTTTAGTACCCCTGGAGGGTGCCCCACGAAGCAAGGTTTACTTGCACTAGGTAGGGTTGTTACATGGAGATCAAGGTAACTGCTTCTCACTCCTTCATTCATCAGTCTTGAGACTGATCAACATATGTCGGTTTTTGGAAGGTCCCTTTCCACTTTTTCATTTCTTTGGACTCTGAACCTTATCCACCTAGGTTGAAGTTTTGAAGAAGTTGGTTTTTTGAGATGTTTCTCTTTGGACTTTTTAGTGGAGTGGTGCTTTGTGTAGTTGGAATTAGGTTGTGTCTGGACCACCGCTTTCAGATTGTTGATTCTAGGCAGTCGACCAATCATTGTTTCGGTCATGGAGGACCATTGGTCCTTCTCTTGAAAGTGTGGATTTGCCTCCAAGAAGGCGTGGGTTTTTATGCCACTCATTTTCCAAAGTCAATGTGTGAGACTTTTTTGGATGTGAACAATCCCACAAGGGATGAACATATGAATAAGAATTTCATGGCTAAATTTATCGAGGATACCAACCAAGGGGTCCCTTCCCAAAGGGATAGGATTGTGCTTTTCCTTTTTTTGGAAATGTTGGTGCCCCCTTGATGGCCACTTTGAACATTTATGGGTTGAATTTAGGACTATTGATTTGGTTGTGGACCACTCTGAATGTCCTAAATTTCTAGATGCTTATCAGATATCCACCTTACATCATTGGCATCGAATTAATGATGATCCTTTACCTTCTTCTTCAATGAAGACTCCTCCTCCTCCTTCTCCCTCTTTTGGTGATATTCTAGGTACTAGTAACCAAAAGTCTAAAAGGAAGAGGAAGAGTAAGAATAAGAATTCACCAACCTATGTTAATCATGTTGGACACATGATGCCAACCACTGTGATTCACGTTGGGGGAAACCCGCTAGCCACTGCAAGTCATGTTTAGGGAAAGCAACAAACCTCTGCTAGTCATGATGGGAGTGCAATTCCAATCACTGTGAGTCATACTAGAATCATGTCACCAACCTCTTCCAGTCATGTTGGAGACCAACAACCAACCTTTGTTAGTCATGTTAGGAGCGCAAGTCCAGTCACTACGGTTCATACTGGCATCAAATCACCAATCATTGTGAATCATGTTGAATACTAGAACCTAACCATTGTAATTCATGATGGGGGAAAACAATCGACAACTGCTAGTCATGTTGGGGAAATGAGTCTAGTCACTGCTAGTCATATTGGAAAAATGTCACCAACCTCTATAAGTCATGTCAGAGACACACAACCAGTTATTGCTAGTCATGTTGGGAGCACGCAACTAGCAGTTGCTAGTCATGTTGGGAGGACTCAACCAATCGTTTCTAGTCATGTTGAGAGCATGCAACCGGCCTCTGCTAGTCATGTTGGAGGCACAAATCCAGTCACTCCCAGTCATACTGGAGTTAACTCACCAACCTTTTCCATTCATGTTGGAGACATGTTTCCAGCCACTGTGAGTCATGTTGGGGCAACCCACTAGCCATTGTAAGTCATGTTGGGGGCATTGATACTGTGGAGATACCTAGATAAATAGGATTTAAACCCAAGTTCCTTGTAACATTTGTAAGGGATGTTACCTTACTCATATGTGCCCTACTATTCCAATGGTACGAAGAGCGCGGTTCTTGTCTGAAGGCCCTTCTATTTCTGAGTCATATTCAGTCTCCCAACAATCTATTCAGCCTTTTGTTGATGAAGTGATCATCTCGATCCAATCTTCGGTTGATCCCACTCTTCATTTGGAGGGTGATGGATCTCTTGACCATGTTGTCTTGCATCATATTCAACTAGTGGTTGAGGAACTGGTCGTGTTGATGCAATCTTTAGTTGATCCCACTCTTCTCTTGAAGAGTAATGAGTCTACCAAAGTGATCACGACAATGCAATATTTTGTTGATCCCACTATTCTTTTGGGGAGTGAGGCATATGTTGACTATATATCTAGAATTTCCAGTTCAATACCCTATGAACAAGGGGACATTCCACTCTTTACTAGTATGCTCCCTCAAAGTCCTAAGATGGTTTCCTTTGATTAGAATCACCTTGTTGAGCCTCACCTTCCTTCTTGTGCACTCTTCCAAATAAGGGTTAAATCTTATTTGAAAGGAATTTACCAATGTATTGTAGATGTAGGATCCTCCAAAAGTATTTTATCCTCCTCGACTTGGAAAGTGTTATGTTCTCCCAAGCTTCTGTCAGCTACCAATGATTTCTTGGCTTTCAACAGAATACCTAGTGAATATTTGGGGATTCTTCCTTAGTTTCCTATCACATGAGGTGAGAATATTGTCCTACTAGATATGATAGTGGTGTCAAGCCATTTAGACTTCAATATGCTTCTTGGGCGTGATTGTGTTTATGCTATGAATGTTGTGGTGTTTATGCTCTTTCGTGTGATGCATTTTCCTCACAATGAAAGCATTGTCACTATTGATCAACTTGCATATGATAATCACCATCCTAATTTGACTTTAGCTCAAGTTTCTCCTTTATATGTTCCTAGTTTTCAAGTAGAATCTTCCCTGTTATGGGTGAGTTATGTGGCATCTTATCCTTGGTGTTCAATTTCTTCTGAGAAGGGATATTTATAGTCTTGTTTGTCTTCTCGAGACAAGGTATTGATAATTGATCGGGTGTTGTATTCAATGGGGGGATGTGATCCCTTTATTTCCCCTTTTGGCCAAATTAATATAGTGTTTCCTCTTGAGTATGATATTACTATTTGTAATACCTCGAGCCCTGGTATTTTTGTGTCGACGAGTCTCGATTTTTTGGATGTTGAATTGCCTTTGGATGAGGCTATCCTTGAAGCTATGATTATGGATTTTCAACCTCTTCCTAAACTGGAAAATTTACGGGTTGGTTACCGAAGAAATCCTTGGCCTGAGCCTAGCCATGGGCTCTACCTGGATAAGTACTATGCATAAGTTGTGAGGCTATATGATGCTTTATACATATTGTACTTTTAGAGTTTCTTGTTTTCAAGTTTTGTGTTCCATAGCAGAAGTTGTTATCAAAGACTTTGGAAATGTTTTTCTTTGGTACCTTTTTATCATGTTGATCCATTCTGATAGGTAATGATCTCGAAACTAGCATATAGGTTAAATTTCCCCCTTCATGCATTTTTTCATTATCCATTTCTTGGTTCATTTTTCCTTAGGATCGACCCCACTGAGTTGCGACATGGAACCTTCTTTTCTATTTATAAGTGTTGTAATTCACATGTTAGAACCTATCGTTCATGGGTGCCCTAGTTAGAACCTTGTTTGTATTTTAGCACCCATGTTTAAGTACTTTCATAGGCTCAGGAGCCCTATTTAGTTTCACCATCACTTTGTGTTGAATCCTCATAACTTTTTCTCATTCTTATTCCAGCTAATACCCCACGGGGCTCCCCATTTTTGTGTTAAGTTGTAACTGCATTGCATTTTTCTGCTTGTGCTTTTGAATCTAATGTTGACTTTAGCTTACTCTCGCTTATCCTCTTGCTTATGCATTCTCTCAGTTGCTAGCCTTGCAATCTTTTCCTTTGTGACTTGACACATATATCCCTGGAGGAAACATTCCCCAAAGTGTCCATATATTTCACGTGTTTCCTTACGTTGAGCATAGGTATGTTCCTTGCACTTGGAACTAGTTTTATTGTTCGCGACACTCATTTCCTCTATTGTATTATAGAATCCTTTTACTCTTTTTTAGGCTTTCTAATATGAAAAATATAAAAAAAGAGGATGGGAAAGATTCTTTTCTTCATTATTTTGGCAGTAGTCGAGTCTCCCTTGAGCAAAGCACAAATGTTTTAGTCTATGTCTCAGCAATTTGGGTTTATTATGGATTTAAGAAAATGAACCAATTACAAAAAGTATTTGCTCCTCTAACCAGTTATTCTTCTAGTCACTATGGAGAGTCTGTCGATGCCTCCTATTTCACAAACTTATTTTTTCATTCATCTTTGAGTCTATGTTGCCCAAGTCACATTTGTGTCATGCTTTTGTTCAAGGAAAGTTCCAACCTATGTCAACCACTCCTCAGAATTCTTTGCTTTGCATGTCGTCCTTCTTGTTGTCTAGTACTTCTCAAAATCAACAAGAATCTTTTTCATATACTCTTGGGCCCTCATTGACTTCCTATTGGGGGGTTAACTCTTATCGACTACGACACATTTCTCGAAGAGTTCAACCTAGATTCAAATCCTAGCCCTATTTACATCATTTATAGGTGACCTTGTTATCAACATATGACATTTCATCATTGGTGGTTGATTGAGTCATTTCTCTTCTGTTCAGCAACAAGAACATTATGCACACATTGGGATTCATGCAATACCTTGGTTTCCATTTGACCCCATTAGTGGTTTCCTCCCCTCTGTCATCAATTTTTATTATTGGTAACTATGTTAGAAAAACATGATCGCGGAGCAATAAAATAAAACAAATGTGGAAATAAAACATAGAAGATACATAATACAATACAGACACAGATATACGTAGTTCACCCAGTGTGGGATACGTCCACCAGAGAAATTGCCAGGTCCTTCCTTTATTATTATCTAGCAAATGAAGGGATACAACCTATAGCACACCCACTATAACTTCCTCTTCTTTCTATCACAATCTCCTCACTCATAATACAATATTCGTAATAATACATAGCCGCAATATATTTCCCTCATAAAAGAGGGTTTCCTTTTAGGGAAAAAAACCCTAACCTAACTTCTATCGTCAGATCTGTGACCTTATAATGAACGGTCCAGATTTACTATGAAATTACAATATACATTTACAAGGCAATTTTTCCTTCAGAGGCCCGCTTACCCCAGACCCCGCAGGAGGGGAAATCCCCCCTGCACTCCCCCGCATGGAGGAGTGTACATTCTTCCGAGGTGTAAATTCTTCATGGGGTATAAACATGGCTGAAAACAAAGGCCTCTAAATCAGGAAGATAATCATGTTCCACAACCAACAATATCCCACTTGGAGACCGATCTCAAAAACTCCACCGCAGATGTATCTATTGGACTATGATCCTTCTTGGACCTAGAAAATTTCTCATCTTCACCTTCATGCTTGAATACCAACTGAAACTAAGCAGGAACTCAGTTTCTCCCTGGTTAATCCCTTTGTTAATATGTCTGCAGGATTCTAGCTAGTGTGTATCTTTTCCAACTTCAAATTTCCATCTTCTAAGACAGATCGTATGAAATGGTACCTCAACTGTATATGCTTAGTATTCAAATGGAAGGTTGAGTTATTTGCAAGATGAATGGAACTCTCGTTGTCGCAATACAACTTGCTATTATCTTGCTTCTTTCCCAATTCCTCCATAAACCTCTGCAACCAAATCATTTCTTTACTAGCCTCTATTGCAGCAACATACTTTGCTTTTGTTGTTGAAAGTGCAACAACCTTTTGCAGTTTCGAAATCCAACTTACTATTGTTCCACCTATAGTAAAAACATACTTTGTGGTGCTCCTACTGCTATCTTTATCACCTGCCATATCTAAATCAACATATCCATGTATAACAGTGTCTGAACCTCCAAAACATAATGCATGAGTAGCAGTACCTCTCAAATACACGAGAATCCACTTTACCACCTCCCAATGTTTTTTACCTGGATTGTTCATATACCTGCTCACAAATCCCACTGCATGTGCAATATCTGGTCTTGTGAAAACCATCGCATACATCAAGATTCCAACTGTTGATTAATAAGGGACCCTAGACATGTATTATATCTCCTCTTATGTCTTGGGACACATTTCCTTGGTTATTTTGAAATGACTGGCCAAAGGTGTATTGACTGGTTTTGCATTATTCATTCTAAACCTCTCCAACACCTTCTCTATGTACTCACCCTAAGACAATGTCAATTTGTGATTTTTCCTATCTCTTGTTATTCTCATACCAAGGATTTTCATTGTAGCACCCAAATCCTTCATTGCAAATGAATTAACTAATCTCCTCTTGAGCACATTTATATCCTTCATATTAGACCCTGCAACAAGCATGCCATCTACATACAATAGTAAGATAATATAGCTTCCATTTTCTAGCCTTTTAAAATAAACACAGTGATCACAATGACATCTACTATAACCTTGTTATGTCATAAACATGTCAAACTTCAAATACCACTTCCTTGGAGCTTGATTTAGGCCATACAATCTCTTCTTCAACCTGCATACCAAATTCTCCTTCCCTTTGACCTCATACCCCTATGGTTGCGGCATATAAATCTCTTCCTCTAAATCCCCATGGAGAAAAGATGTTTTTACATCTAATTGTTCAAGATGCAAATCTTCTATTTCCACAAGACTTAAAATAGTCCTAATTGAATTCATTTTAACAACAAGAGAAAATATTTCATCAAAATTTATACCTTTCTTTTGTGCAAACCCCTTTACAACAAGTCTAGCCTTGTACTTATTTTTGCCTCCATATTCTTCCTTCAACTTGTAAACCCATTTATTTTGTAATTCCCTTTTTCCTACAGGAAACTAAACCAAATCCCAAGTATGGCCATTTATCGGGGAATCTATTTCCTCTTTCATTCCTTGCTCCCACTTCTTTTTAGTGTCTACCTGCATTGCCTCCTCATAACATTCTGGTTCACCATAATCAGTCAATAATAAATAATACAATGAAGGAGAGTATCGTCCATGGGGTCTACTTAACCTGGTAGATCTTCTAACAACACTTGCAGGAGTTTGAGGTACATGTTTCTCCTCTTGTTGTACATTTTTATTTTCCGGTACCTTTGGAATTTATTTTTCAGTGATCTCATCAAGCACTGTGTATTCTAGTTTTTCTTTTTCTTGTTTCTTTCCCTGCAACTGATCTCTGTACATGAACTTCTCATTGAATATGACATCTCTACCCCTAATGATTTTGTAATTTTCATAATCCCATAACAAAATCATTAACGATGTATCCAATAAAGGTACACTTCTTGGATTTTGCCTCAAGCTTTGTTCTATTTTCTTTATCAATATGGAAAAATGCTTCACAACCGAAAGTCTTCAAAAAAGAATAGTTTACATTTTTACCTATTCATGTCTCCTCTAGAATTCTACCATCCAAAGAGATTGAAGGTCCTATGTTTATTAAGTAAACAATAGTGTCTACAACATCTTCCCAGAACTGTAAGTGCAAACCAGCATGCAATCTCATACTCTTTGCACGCTCCATGATTGTCATGTTCATCCTTTCTGACACACCATTTTCTTGTGGTGTTCATGGAATTGTCTTCTCTCTATGAATCCCATGGTATGAACAGTAAGAATCAAACTCCTTGTTGCAATATTCACCTCCATTGTCTGATCTAAGACACTTTAACCTTTTTCCTGTCTCATTCTCAACCAAAGCTTCCATTTCTTAAAAGTATCAAAAACATCATATTTTTGTCGAATGCAATAAACCCAAGTTTTTCTAGTTGCATCATCAATAAAAGTAAGATAATAATGAGATCCACCAAGAGATGATACCTGATCTAGTCCCCATACATCTGTATGCACAAGCTCTAACATTTCACTCTTATTTTCTTTTCT
>ML860597.1:0-12008 GCA_009831015.1 Picea engelmannii
CAACCAGGAGGGAATAAGAGGAAAGGTAGAAATAATTGTAAGGGTGGGAAAAATGGTAATAAACCCAAGGAAAATGATAATAATGGGAAGCCAAATAATAATGTTGGAGAGGGAAAGAAAGAGAAACGTAAGGTGAAGTTTCCTTGTAAACTTTGTACCAATGACCACCTTACACATTTATGCCCCAAACTTGCAGAAGCTATGAGGCTTTTAAATCTACCGCCCGGCGTGCTGACAAATCCATTCCCACATAACTATCACTTAGCCTCGAGCTCTTCGAACACCAAAAATGCATCCGATGGGAGTCAAAACCCATTGTCGGAAGATGGCGACCATGTTTGTATCAATATGGTCGTTGAAAAAATTTATGTAGCCACTCGATCTCGAGATTATAGCTCTTCGCAAGATAATCCTAGTCTGGAAGCTCCTCCTCCTCCTCCAAAGACGAACTTATAGATTGAGAAACCAGAGCCACCGCCTCGTATTCTAAAAGGAGTACTTAAGTGCTCTACCCACAATCCTAATGCTAGAGCTTCCCAGAACTACTCTATTGTTGAGGACATGGGCCAAACCCCTTGTGCAACGTCAGCTTTGGAGGTACTCCAAACGTGCCCCTCACAGAGGAATGCCTTACTCTCTTCTTTAGGATCTCTTGAAACTAGTGGCTCAAAAGTTATCAAGTTTGATGTCACAGATGTGAAGCCTTTCTTACCTTACCATGTGGCCCTCCAAATCCATGTGGAGTAATCAAAGTATACCATCAAACATGCAGTTGTTGATGAAGGTGTTGCCACTTGCGTGATGTCCCTAGTCTATTGGAAATCTCTCGATTCTCTAAATCTTTCCAAGTCATCAAACATGTTGACTTCTTTCGACGGTCATTCCTTCCACCCTCACGGTATTCTCCCTGCCTTTCCAGTCCAATTAGGTAGGAAGATAGTAGAGGTGCAGGTAGAGGTAGTTGATGTGCCTCTTGATTATAACCTATTACTAGGATGCAATTGGACCTATGCTATGGTCACTGTCATATCGTTCATCTTCCATATGCTTTGTTTTCCTCATCAAGGGAATATTGTGACGATCGACCAGTTATCCTTTGCGTACTCTAGTCCTAATGCATCTGTTGGGTCATCGATCCCTTTGATCAACAATTCTCAGTCGGCAACTGAGAATATCAGTGTCAGAATGTATTATTCCCTTATGGGCACTTTCAATTTCTCGCCACCGAATCACCACGTTTATGCCATGTCTAATAGGCCTACTTCAACAAATAGGTCCATTCCTTTTCACACTTCCTATTTTAGTGATCCATGGACCCTACTTTCCCTGAATTCGTCGTGTGAAGGTCAATTGCATGTTGGCATGGCCATGCCATTATCAACAGTAGAGATTGTGTATCAAGTTGTTCTTGACTCTTGTACCAATCCTAATCCTATTACCTTGTCGACGGACAAGGAGGATCCCATTCTTAGGCTTGTATGGGCCACCTCGTTGTCTTTTTCACACGATTTTCTAGATGAGACTTTTCCTTCGAATGAAGCAATCCTTAAAGCCATGAATGGTTCTGATAGACCTTGGGATGATATGCATCATCGATCTTATTTTCTTTCAAGTCTTGAAATAATTGAACAAGATGATTTTTGGTCTACTATGAGTGATATAGTCGGTCACGCTATAGTTCCACTTGATATGCACAACATTTATGCCGGAGGAAATATGGTCAGTATCTCTCCTACCATCACCATCGACATCTCTCATAGCCTTGGCAAGGTTGAAAACGTGAATATAGGTGTGGATTGTTCGCCAAAATAAATTTTGATCTACACCGAACTCTTCAAAAAGTTTCGATATGTATTTTCTTGGTCATATGAAGAGATGACAGGGATCGAACCTTGTGTTTTCGAACATGAGATTAGAACTTATCTGGAAGCTAGAAATGTTCAAAAATGTCTTAGAGCTATGAATCCCAGGAAGGCCCCTGTTATTAAGGTAGAGGTGGAGAAGCTACTTAATGTTGGCTTCATCTAAATGATTCCTTTGACCGAATGGGTGTCCAACCCTGTTCCTATGAATAAAAATCAAGGAACTATCTATGTATGTATGGACTTTCATGACCTGAACAAAGCTTGTCCTAAAGATAACTTCCCCACACCTTTCAACGATTAGATTCTCGATGAGTGTGCAGGAAGCGAGATATTTTATTTTATGGACGGATTTTCAGGGTATAACCAAATCCAAATCAAGCCTGAGGACCAACACAAGACGGAATTTATTTGTCCTTGGGGTAATTTTGTATACCGGAAAATGCCTTTCAGCCTTAAAAACTCTGGAGAAACCTTCCAACATTCCATGACTTTCACTTTTCATGATCTTAAGCACATAGTTGAAGACTACCTTGATGATCTTGTTGCTCACTCTTGCAAGAGAGTGGATTATGTTATCCACCTTTGGCTTGTTTTTGAAAGATGTTGTTACTATAGAATCTGGTTAAACCCTCACAAATGCATCTTTTGCGTTAAGTCTGGTCGTCGTTTGGGTTTTCTAGTTTACGAGACTGGGAACATGGTAGATCCTCTTAAGGTTGAGGAAATACTTCAATTGCCTCCCCGGCACACGATTAGACAACTTCAAGGTTTACAGGGGAAAGCCAACTTTCTACGTCGGTTTATAGTGAATTATGCCAATATCACTAAGGGTTTCATGCATCTCTTCAAGAAATACACCCCTTTTATCTGGGATGAAGGAGCCCAGAAGTCTTTCGATGCTTTGAAGAAAGCCTTGGTATCGACCCCTCTACTGAAATATCCTAATTACAGTAGAGATTACTTGCTTTATATCGTCGCTTCTGAGGAGACGATTGGTATGGTTCTAGTTCAAGAGGATGATGAGCTCCATGAGCACATCATCTACTATCTTAGTCAAAACTTATTCGGTCCTGAGCTTAATTACTCTCATGTTGAAAAGATAGCTTTGGTTGTCATTCACACAGTCCAACGTTTATGTCACTATATATTACTTTGCAAGACTATCGTGGTTGTTGATGTAAATCCATTTCAATACATCCTTACCAGGTGTATCATAGGGGGGGAATATAATAAATGGATTGTCATTTTATAAGAGTTTGATCTCGACTTCTCTTCGGCCAAGTCCAAGAAATCACTAGTCTTCGCGGAGTTAATATCCGATTTTCCACGATTATATGAGGATGTTATCCAAGTCGATTTGTTTGTAGATGAACAAATTTTCCTTGTCTCGTCGTCTGACCCTTGGTATGGAGACATTGTTCTCTATCTTCAAACCTTGAATTTTGCTCAACATCTCTCATGAGATGACCGACGATGTATTAGATACCAAGCTAAGAAGTATACTATCATCAGTGACACTTTGTATCATCGAGGAATAGATGATATATTGCATCGTTGTTTAACTCATGAGGAGGCCAAGTCAGTACTGAACGATTAACACAAAGGGGCTTGTGGTGGTCACCTATCTGGGCTTGCAACAACCCAAAAAATCTTTCGTGCCGGTTATTTATGGCCTACTATCCTTAAATATTGTGTTGAAGCGGTTAAGAAGTGTCACTCCTACTAGGTGTTCACTCAAAAAATGAGCTCGCATCCAGAGCCTCTTCACCCAGTCATTATCGTCGGTCCTTATATCGTGCGGCGTGTTCTAGAAAAAGGAGCCTATGAATTAGAAGATTATGAAGAGAATATGTTGGTCGAGCCCAGGAATGGGCTCTACTTGAAACGATACTACACTTGATCCCTAGGCTTGGGAAGAATTTTTTGTATACTAATGTAATTTAGTGTATATATATATATTCCCTTTTTGTTTCGTCTTCAGCTTGCTTATCGAATTTTCCCTTGGTTGGAAGATGTCAACAGAGTCATCGGTTTATTTAGGATTCGCAAATGAAGCCGGTCGTCATACACGGAACTTGGCTTTCGCCTCTTGGGTGGTTTACTCACCCGAGGGTCTACTGGTGTCTTCAGGTGGCATATGCCTAGGGCCATCCATGAATAATGTGTTTGAATATAGCACCATCACAGAACTTTTGTGCGATGCTATCTCACATGGTATTCTCTCCTTAGAGGTTCTCCTGGATTCCCAGTTAGTAGTATGCCAGTTGAATGATAGTTACCGCATGTGTGATCCTACTTTACTCTGACAATTCCTACAGGTACATCTTTTAGAACGACAATTTGATTTTATCACATATTATCACATTCCTAGGAGTTCTAATCATGTGTCTGATGTCTATGCTAATTATGTTTTAGAATGGCATTTGTCACATTACTAAATCTAAGAAAACCATCAAATCAATGTACACATTGTAAAATATAAGTAAAGCCGAAGATCTTCCTTTTATATATTTCAAAAAATATGGTGTTTATAGTACAAAATTGGGGCTAAAACCCTCAATACACATATACAGTCGGTATACAATATCCCACAACATCTACGCCTGTGGCACTGGATGTGTGTCATGTTAGAAAACCATGGAGTTTGCGAGATGTCGAAAGAGTCGTACCCATGCTCTAGGTACACCAACCACCTATCACTGCATGGCTTCGGGAAGATCCTCTACCTGAACCATAAAAATCCTCCGAGTCAAATGATACAAGTTGCCCTACACGTTCTGTAGGACTCTCTCAACCTCTCCTCCCGCTGCTTTGTCTCCCCAGTTCCTCCATCGATCTCGAGGAAATCCTTTCGGTCGTTGTGGACCCAAGTCCACATTACACAAGTGTCTAATTAATACTTAAGCACCATCCAAAAATATTTGTGTCCCATAATACAAAAATACAAAAAAAATGAAATATTTAAAATCTTTTTACCTATGTCACCATAGGTGGTCCCTGGTGGAAGTGGCATGTCTGGATCTACCCTGAATTCGATCCCTGCATAGGGATAGTCATCCAAAGTGATGACTTGTTGCCACCATCGAAAGAAGAAATCCTTATTGTAGGGATTTGGCACCCTACCTCCCCCCTGCCGTCTCATGACCTCGGTCTATCGTGCCATGGTCGGATTGCGTGGTCCTCTAGGAAGAGTCTGCACTCTAGGTCCCAGACCTGGAACCCACTTGAAAAAGAAACTACATAAGATAGAGGCAAACCCGAAGTTTCTCTTACTCCCCTATTTTCACTCTGTCAATTGACCTTTCATATTGGTCAGTAGTGAGGTACACCAGTCATAGACAATGGGTCTCATACATTGCACTGCATAGAACATGAGTGGCCTCAATGCCTGGTGCAGCGAGGTTGAACCTATGACCCAGGTCAATACAAGCATGATGATCTTCGGGCTGAGGTTATTTATTGCCCAGATAGGGAGTTGACTTCCCACCTTTGGAGTCCCTTCTACACAGTGGGCATCAATATACTCCTCGATCCTCATCTCACTCCCTGCTCCACGTGATTTGAGGTTCACAACCTCTCCTCGGTGTGATAGATCAGTCAAGAAGTAGATGTCCTCTACTTAGATCCTCAATGGTTGTCCATCGAGGAGAAATCTCTCACTATTAGGGTCCTAGTAACCCACTAGCATCTCCAGCAAACTCACTTGGGCCCTCATTCCTTTGAAAGCACAAAACTTATACAAGCCACATATTTTTAATGTTGCTTGAGCCACCAGATCTTGATCCACAGCTGCATCAACCTCCTCATGTTCTCTCTCTCTCTTCATTTAAGAACCATCCTGCAAAGGACAAATCCAATTTTTAGCTAGAACCCTTCACTTTAGTCATTTCCATGCCTGTAAGGGGCTTTCTTTGCATACAGTCGCATGTAGGGCTCAATATACGCCCCCCTTGGTTCACACAGAGGCATATACCTAGTCGTATACGCGACCTAAACAAAGCCATCCTGCGTACACCAAAATCTACATTTTGCACCCTCAATTAATAAAAAATTGGAACCTAATTCAAAAATGTAATCCATTGAATTTAAAGAGGATGAGAAGTAGAGTTATCTGATCCAGTCGGTTCATGATTTTGTTTCCTGATGCTCCCGCAATCGTCGTTTGAATCTTGGAGGTATTTTAGTCCAAATTGCACTATTTGGGTAAAAATCAAAATGGTATAATAATTTTCAATTTTGTTACTATTTATAAACTATTTTTACCCACTTTCTATAGTTTTGCGCCATTTTTTCACCTAATGGACTAATACCAAGGTAGTTTAAGCTGGATTTTGTAGTTTTGACCCAGATTTCTTAAGGATTTCAACGATATGATGGTCGTTCGTTACCTCGGGAAGGTATTTTCATGACCTAGTGTATAGGATAAGTATCCACTCCATCGTGCATTCCTGCACTATCCTTTGAATACTGCTTTATGCCTTAGGTACGAACCCATTTGTTGTGACACAAAACCTTTCGTCTACTGTAAGTAGTGTTGTTAATCAATGGTAGAGACTTACCAAACATGGGTGCCCTAGTTATATCCTCTTTTTCATTTGATGCCCATGCCAAGATTTTTTCCTTAGGATTAGGAGTCCATAATAGTTGATACATGACTTTATAATGAGCCTCATTTCTCACTCATAGACATGCAGCCTTGTACCCCGTGGACTCCCAAACCAAGTCTTAGTTAAGCTCTTTTCCGACTCGTTCAAAAAGCGAAAAGATTTTTGAGTGATTTGTCCCTTTCACGCTCATTAAGTTCGATTTGAAAGATCATGAGTCTTCGTTAAGCTCTTTTTCAAATCATTATCAAAAATAGAAAAGATTGTCGAGTGAACTTGTCATTTTTACACTCATAAATTGGATTTGAAAAGATGTCTACTTGTTACACATTATTTTGGTCACTCTAATGATGACCCCACAGGCATGTGTCCAGGCTTCCAAAACAATCTTTCACATGAGGAAAATGGCTACTTTCTTCCCCTACAAGGCACATTTCTAGAATGACGTTGTAGGCTGACAGTGTTACATAGTGCGTAAATCCTTGATTTATGCAGGCTGCTCTATGCCTAGCCCGCGGGATTTTCGCATGTTGCTATATAAGCAAGGTGCGATGACGTTTGAAGCTAATAAAAGGAAGAAGTTTCACGAAGTTTCTAAAAGGAGAATCTTCTAGAATGTGAGGTGGCATCTGTATGGTTGTGATCCTACTATCTTCTCTGATTTGGTGGGATCATTCTCATCCTAGTAACCACTTCACCTTCTCCTATATAATAATGGATTTATCATGGAAAAGGTTAAGAAAGGTCAAGTAATATTGAGCAAGAATAGGTTGAAGACTGTGTGAAGAATCCTGATACAATCGATGCTTGAGGCCTCCATTTGTCCATCAAGCTTTATTGACTATCTTCATGAAAATTCAGAGCAAGTGTATGTGTTTGTTGGAACAATGGACCATCGAAAGGGAACTTGCGACATCAAGGCAATTCAGTTGTATTTTCCACTTTTACTTAATATGATACAGTGGCATGTTTCTTTCCCATAAAATCATTAGTGTTTTATTACATGACTCCTTGATCACATGTTTAGGTTTCCATTGAATCTACAATTATTTCTTTCACTTTGGTTCATTTGTGTCATTGCATATCTGATCTCACAAGAGCACCAGAGCGAAGTAGGGACAATAGAGATATAAGGAAGTGATATATAAAGGTATGTCATACAATCCTTCTTTGGTGATAAATTCAATGGTAGTAACCTAGGGAAAGCATCATGTCTTGTCTTATTTTGTTCTAGATCCAGGTGGATCTAGAGAGATTAGTTTATGTCCACATTCACCGATTTATCCAATAACAAAATTGGCAACTCCACTAGGGATACAACTTGATTGTGTTTTTTTGTTGGCCATTTTCTCTTTACCTATTCTTTTCACTTGAAATCAGTCTTTGAGTCTATGGGAGATCCATTCAGACTCTCTGGATTTAAAAGTCCACTTAGATCCTTTACCCTCTTCTCAAAATTTCTTGATTTACAAACACCTCCACACTGTACCCTATACATAGCCTGCAAAAACCTCCAATTTTCACACCCTAGTTGTTTGCTTCAGTGCAGGATTTCCGCACCCTATCCATTGCTGGCCTGCAGAAACTCTTGATTTCCGCACTGTGATATGTTATTAGCCTACTGCGGCGTCTGTGAAATTTTTTGAGTTGGGTCTTAGCCTCTGTTGATGCCTAGTTTTTGATTTAGTCAATTGGGAGGGATTTTTAATACCAACATATGACTGTTTTCTAAAAAATTGACTTGTTGTTGATTAGTTTATAAGATCGAACACCTCTCTTTTAGTATTTTTCTATTTTTTTTATTTTGATTTGTATCGACAAGGGTATAATCTCTGACCTTGTGTCTGAGTGCTTGTTTGATTAAAAGTATTTGATTGGATTTTAAGTCTTTTGGATTGATTACATGTTCCGAATTGCTTGATGATTGGGAAGTCATATTTTCATTCGCATTTGAAGAAACACTTTCTTGTCATTATTTATTTTTATCTTCATTGAAAGATTGATTTGGGGACTTGTTGAGAGTTTTATTTTCATTGATTGCTTGTCCTTTCTTAATTACATCCCTGTTTTGGTTTTCAAAAGGAAAATTAAAGTCTTTCAGTCTTTTAGGTAATCATTTATACAAAAAATATTGGCATTCAAAAAATTGAAAAAGAACAAATAGAGAAATTACATTGTTCATGATTGTTTGGTATTGCATTCAAAGAAAAGGAATTGTACGTCGTAGTTCTCATTGTTCCAGAAAGATACCTTCTCCCTGCTGTAGATAGAATTTATCGAATGAAAGTTTGAATCATTCATTTATATTTTCATACTATTGGGTGTAGGTCTTACACAACATTGGTTTCATTCCCATCTACCTCTTGAGTAACGACAACCTCTAAAAACATTGAGAAATTTAAAACTCAATTAATAACTTTTATTTTCTAGGGATCTTTTACACCAACAATAGCTAGGCTAGATCTTTGGAATAGGCTATGAGACACATTCTCCAAAGCACAAAACACACAGTAGTATCTTGTGATAGGGAGTGTTCAAATCCATTTGCAACATTTTCTCCTGGGAAGCCCTTCTCACACCAGGGTCAACCCTGAGGTCGCATTGAGATTGACAGAGTTACTTACCCTGCTTTGTTGATCTCGGTGTAGAGATTGCACATATTATGGGGGTTGCTTGAAGGTATATCCACAATGATGATTGGAAGCCTTTCATTTTGATTTCAGGATTGATACCCTTCCCTTGTGTGTGGATCAGACTATAGACTATTTCCCCAGGCATCATTGTTGTTTGTGGTAAATTTAGTAGCCTATATTCTTAGGGTCTTACACAAGGTGACTGTGAAGGGGAAAGTCTTCACGGTACCTGGAATCAACATTGGCCAGACTCACTCGGAATCCTTGGAGGGTATACCCACGATTATGTGTGGGAGCTTGCACTAGGGTGTAAGTCTGTTAAACAGGTTGTCAACGTAACTTTTCCACCCTCGCCCAACCACTTCTTGTCTCGGTTTTGTGACGTTGGATTTCATCACCAACTAGTGACTTCGGAATTAGAAGGTTTTTTTGCCTGGTTTGAACTCTAGATTTTATTAGCGAGTGTTGTTTGTTTTCGTAGTTGGCCATAGATTTTTTCCGCAGAATTTTTGGTTTCGCCAACATAGACCCTCCCCGTCGTTCGCACAGGGTACAGGGACTTCCCCCCAAAAATATGGAAGATTCTACCCCCATACCCCCTCATTCATCATAGGGCTCTCCTCAACAGAGTAAGGTCTAGGATACCACCACCATACAAGAGAAAGGTTCTACCTCTTTGGAAATTTTCCAAGTTATTTCCGATTCTATGGAAGCTTTCCGCATCCCTCCTAGATATGAAAGACATTTTCTCTAGATGAATTCAGCCGAGGAAATTTTTATTGATACATCTAGAATGCTAACCAGAACTTTTGGAGCCAACGATCCCTTCTGGACTACTGACATAGTTAGAATCCCACCTCGTACGGTGTGAAATATTTATGGCTCAGAGGCAGGAGCAGATATAACTGCCATCCCTCAACTACCTGAAATGTCTTCTACCCTCTCGATACCCCTAGATCATTTTACCAGTACAACTGCCTATCTCTTCGTTGGTTCAGACGCCCAGTCAGGTGGTCCTAGTTCAACCATCCCTCTCCAGATGGCCCACTCTACCATGGTCCCTTGTGCTACGACTATTCCCACTGGGAATACAGTGGTTAACCATGCTCCCATTGGTACACCATGTTCCTCTAGACCTACCTCACTCCCCCTTGGGTATCATGCTTTGAACCCTTCTACTACCATCCATACCCAAGTTCCATCCGTAGTTCCACTTGGGCATAATACCTCTACTAGTTATGTTCCCACACCTTCCTAGGTCCTCTTCGGAGGGTCTTATCCACCTCTTCATGGCTGATCGGGCCCTAGTGGCTCCAATATGATTGGAAGCACTCATCATCTACTCACTTTCAGTTACCAGATTCATGTTGAAGGGAAATATTATGCTGGGAGACAACCTCAATTTAGGGGTCAAACTCAAAATGGGGTGCCACCTCCATATGGAGGAAAATATCAGGTTGGAACTTATAATTCACAATCTAAACCGAACACGTCAAACGTGTTAGCTCACCTTTGGAACCTTCATGTTCAAGGAAACCTGCAACCCTCTGGAGGGAAACCTTCTCAAGCTACTTTTTTTGTGCCCCCTAACTACAATCAGCCATATCCGGGTTCTTTGAATCCCACTTGGGGTCTGAACTTTCGGTCCAGTACTCCTTTTCAAGGGAACATCCCTAACCAATCCAACCCCATGAGCTACATGCCTCCTCATCACCGGCTGAATCTGTCAAGACCTATGCCTTATGTGCAGACTTCTTATGGTCCTACTGGTATACCAATGGGGCTTCCTCCCCAAAGTCACCAGTATCCTCAAGTGAATAGACAGTTTCCCTTTTTAGCCACTTTAGACTTACCCAATTTGTCTAGAATTTTGAATGATCCTATCCATCACTCTCCTCATTGGCCCGTTATATCGGGAAAATTACCATCGAACATTCCTAAGTTTGATGGTAAACTAGGATAGGATCCAAACAATCATGTAATGACTTTCTAACTTTGGTGTTCATCCAACTCTTTGGTGGATGACTCCATTCGTTTATGTCTTTTTCAACAAACTCTCACGAGTTCGACCACGTAGTGGTATATGGAATTACCACGAGGCTTATTCACCAACTTTAATACCCTAGCCATGGCTTTCCTCACACACTACCAGTTGCCAATCCGTTATGAAATGAGAACCAAGATTTTGAGTTCTTTCAAGAAAAATAAATCCACTCACATCTCTGATCACATTCATGAGTGGAGACGAAGACGACGTTTAATCAAACTCCATATTCTCGATTAGTTGTTGGCAGAATGGTTCACGCAATCCTTCGTGAACGACATCTCTCATGACATTTCCATGGGTGGAGTTGTCACAGAAGAATAGGTGATCAGTCGCACTCAGTACCTCAATCTCGTTTATTCAAAAATGGGTACTCTTTACGATCTACTCCCTAACGTGCCTCGTCCTTCTACCATGACCACCTCAATGACCCCGACAGCTTCTCATGTTGTTGATGGTGTGATAGGTACTTTCCATGCTCAACCTAAATCTGCATGGACCTCTCACACCAACCCCAAATCCCATGCTTCTAATGTTCAAACTGCTCTGACGCCCACTCCTCCAACTGGTAAAACTTCAGAAGTGAACGTTGTTCAATAGACTCCTACCGGTAAGAATAAATCTAAAAAAGGGAAGGGTAGGAATAAGGAGGATAAAAATAACAACCCACAATCTGACAAGAACAAGTCACAACCTATTGATGACAAGGACAAATGCAAACCTCTCTATCTTTGCCTTATCTGTGGTGATGATCACTACATGAAAGACTGTCCAAGACGTGTCAAGGTCACAAAGTTCCTCTAAGGGACCCCAAAACCTCCTACACCTGTCATCTTGTCTCAGCCCTTCCCTTCTCAACAAT
>ML860597.1:14328-24694 GCA_009831015.1 Picea engelmannii
TGAAATCTTCTCTTTGATGGACGGTTTCACCAGATATAATCAAATCAATATCTTACCCGTGGATCAACATAAAACCGCTTTCATTTGTCCTTGGGGAACCTTTTCCTACCGAAAACTACCCTTTGGTTTAAATAATGTCGATGTGACTTTTCAACATGCCATGTCTTATGATTTTCATGATATTAAGCACATTGTACAACCATATCTAGATGACCTACCGACGCATTCCATGCATCATAGTGACCATCCAGCACACCTCCAAGCCATTTTCCTTCATTGTTGGTTATATCGTATACTCTTAAACCCACACAAATGTGTCTTCTGTGTGGAGTTCGGCCGACTCCTGGGATTTATTGTGTCACGTCAGGGGATTAGGGTAGATCCTTGGAAGGTCGAGGAAATTCTCAATCTCCTTCCTCCTTCCTCACTCTGCCAACTGCAAATTTTGCAAGGGAAGGCAAACTTTTTATGTCGTTTTATCCCAAACTATGCTGAGTTAACACTTGGATTTACTCGACTACTAAAGAAAGGTTTTGAGTTCGTATGGGACACCACTGCCAACAAATCCTTCGAATCTTTGAAACTGATTTTAACTTGTACCCCACTACTTTTCCCGCCCAATTATAGTCGAGATTATTTCTTTTATCTCACTGCTTCGTACTCCACCATTGCTATGGTTCTAGTACAAGAAGACGATTTACATGACGAACATGTCATTTATTATTTGAGTCAGAGTCTCACAACTACCGAAGCCAAATACTTACATGTTGAAAAATTTGCCTTGGAAAATATTCAAGCTGTCCAACGTTTCCATCACTATATCCTATTACACAAGACCACTGTAATTTTTTATTGCAACCCTATGCAACACATTCTTACACGCCAACTGCTAGGGGGAAAATACTCCAAATGGATAGTAATACTCCATGAGTTTGACTTAGAATTCGAATGCACTAAGTCTAAGAAATCCTTGGAGTTTTCCGAACTGATATGTGACCTTCCCTGCACTGAGACAGAGAATTTAGCAGAGGATTCTTTACCCAATGAATCCCTTTTTCTAATCAGTTCTGATGACCTTTGGTATGGGGATATCATTATTTATATCTAGACTCAGACTTTCCAACCCAATATTTCTAGCGCTGACCGTCGTCGTATACGTTATCAAGCCCGTCAGTACATTATCCTCGGTGACACTCTTTATCGTCGTGGAGTTGACTCCATTTTCCGATGCTGTCTCACCTATAATGAGGATGAGAAAGCCTTGAATGTCTGCCATTCTGGAGCATGTGGTGGTCACATATCTAGGTATGCTACTGCACAAAAGATCTTACGAGCAAGGTATTTTTGGCCTTCTTTATTTAAAGACTATATTATTGTCGTCCAAAAATTCCACACTTGTCAAACATACAACAACAAAATAAGATCGCATCCTTCTCCTTTACACCCTGTAGTTTCCATTGGACCTTTTGCGAAATGGGGCATTGATTTCATGACTTGTAACCCTCACTCAGCTGGGGGGCATGGATACATTATCGTAGTCGTGGATTACTTCACAAAATGGGCCGAGGCGATACCTACTTTCGACAATACCGGAAAAACTACATCCCTATTCATATTCAATCATATCATCACACGATTCGAAATACCGCAAGCTATCATCACTGATCATGGTAGTCATTTTCAAAATTTCATGATGTCCGAGCTTACTGAAAAGTTGGGTCTTCGACATGAAAACTCAACCCCCTACTATCCATAGGCCAATGGTCAAGTTGAAGCGATAAACAAAGTTCTCATCACTATGCTTCGACAGATTATAGGAATTCACAAGACAAGTTAGCACACGATGTTATTTTCAGCATTGTGGGCATATCGGACATCAGTGAAGTCCACTATGGGATTTATGCCTTTTCAGTTAGTGTATGGTATCGAAGTTGTTCTACTGATTGAATGTGAGATACCATCATTGAAGCTAACCATTGAACTTCTTCCCAACACCTCTACCGAGGAAGAATGTCTATTGTATCTTATGCGATTAGACAAAACCCGTCGTGATGCCACACTGGTTATTGAAACCTAGAAGAAACACGTAAAATCCCAATACGACAAACATCAAGTCGTGTGTTTTCTCTGAAGGTGATCTAGTTCTCCTTTATGAACAAGATCATGATTTACTGGGGGGTGAAAAATTTGAGGCTATGTGGCACGACCCTTATATCGTCAAACGAGTGTTGGAAAAGGGAGCTTACGAGTTAATAGATTATGATGGCATTCCTTTAAGTGAACCCATAAATGGGATTTACTTGAAGAAGTACTATGCTTAGACTATATTTGCATGAGTGCTTATGTTTTTACTGTATCATACTTTTTGTGTGCTACTTTTGTCTATTTTTTGTTATTTGATTTCGACCCCCAACTGCTTACCTTGCGTTGTGCTTGGTTTCCAGATGTCGACATCTTCTCTACACTACAATGGCTTCATCGATGGTGCTAGTCATAGTACTCAGAACCTAGCTTCTACTTCTTGGGCAATTTATGCACCCACGAACAAACTCATCAGTCTACAAGGTGTTTGCCTCGATCGTGCAACTAATAATATCGTAGAATATAGCGCAATCATCGAATTGTTGATCGATGCTATTTCGCTTGGGATTCGACAACTGGTTGTACGACTTGATTCGCAGCTAGTAGCGCTATAGTTAAGTAACATTTACACTATCTGAAGTCCTACTTTATTACAGGTATATTTACGAATTCGTCTCTTGGAACGTTACTTTGATTATATCGAGTATCAACATATTCCTAGATGTCTAAATACGTTAACCAATGCATTAGCCAATTATGTGTTAGACAGACATTTGAGATATTTATAAATCCAATCACATATTACATGTTGTATATAAAGCAAAGTAAGTCGATATAAGCCACATGTGTATATATATATATATATAACGATAAAAATGTTTTTTACAAAAAGTGTTTGTTCGTCCAAAGACCAAAATATCAAAATCTAAAGTCCATGACTTCTACAAAAGAGCATCATGGATATTTCTCACGATAGCGTACTACTGCCTGTGCTACCCTATGGAGTAGTTGGCTAAGTGAACCATACACACCTATAGTGTGGCATTGATAATTCCTTGGTATATCATTGATCAAGATGTCTGGGATGTTCCTTGTCAAACCTTCTAGATTCTATTTGATTCCCTCGTAGTCACCAACATCCCATCCTGCTACTACAGTTGCTTCCCCTCGCCTCTGAAGGGGGGATGAGCCTCGAGGCCGAAGTGTCCCTACACCTGCATGATTCTAGCCTCATACTTTGGGGGGCATTCTGTTACACATGATTTTGGTCATCTTGGTGATGTATTAACAATGGTGCATTCAGGCTCCCAACAAGGACATTTTGCCTGAGAAAAATGGATCTTGTCTCCTTCCAAAAACATATTTTCAAAGTGAGTTCGTAGGCTGCATATGTCCTAGGGTGCAAGAATCCCTCATTCTCGTAGGCCACCTTCATCTAGGGTGCAAAATTCTCGCAGCTTGCTCCATACATAGGGTGCGAACCTGTTTTCAAGCTTGGAAAAGAGAAGAGGTCTCGAGGGTTCTAGAAGGGAATCTTCTAGAAAATGAGTTGGCATCCGTATGGTTGTCATTTTACTGACTTCTCAGGTTTGATGGGATCATCCTCATCCATATAACCATCTCTCCTTCTCCTATATATTGAAAGGTTTCTCATGGAAAAGGTTAAGCAAGATTAATTGAAGAATTGGTGAAGGAATTGTGTGAAGAACCTTGCTTAGATAGAAGCTTGGAGACTCTAGTTGGTCTATCAAGAGGAATTGGATATTCTTCATGAAAATACAGAGCAAGTGTGTGTGTTGGAACCAAGGGTCACTCAAAGGAAGCTTGCGACATCAAGGTGATCAGGTTGTATCTTCTACTTCCAATTAATATGATACAGCGGCATGTCCCTTTCCCATAAAGTCATTCTTACTTTATTGTGTAATTCCTTGATCATATGCATAAGTTGACATTAAATACATTGTGCTATCTTCACTTTGGTTGGTTTGTGTTGTCCTGGAATTGACCTCACGAGAGCACCGAAGTGAAGCAGGAGCAACAAATACCTAAGGAAGTGATACAAAGGTATGTCAATCATTCCTCCTTACTAGCGAATTCAATGATTGCAACTTAGGGAAAGGGTCATGTCATGTCCTGTTTTTTTCTAGATCCAGGTGGATCTAGGAAGATCTGTTAGTGTCCGCACCTACCGATTAGTCTGATAACAAAATTGGTGACTCCACTAGGGATACAACACATTTTTTTAGTGGTTTTTGGTGTTTTTCCTTGGCCATTTGCTCTTGCCTTACCCTTTTTTCATTTCTATCAATCTCTGAGTCTTCAGGGGACCCTGATAGACTCTCTGGGTCCAGAAGTCCCTTCAAAAATTTTGTCTTTTTTTCCAAATTTTGCCTAGTTTCAGTCATTCTTGCACTGAACCCTTTTATTTCCTACGAGAACTGCTGGAGTTAGCACCCTACTATGCATTCCAGTGCGAACCTCTCACACTCTGCTTGTGGCTCGCCTGCAAGAATGCCCCATTCTCACACTGTACACCATTGCTTGTCTGCGAACCCATTTTGCAAAATTTTGGGATTAAGGTTTTTCTATGCTCAGATGCCCAGACTTGTATGTGTGTTTGAAGAGACCTTCTTGGACCACTGATTGATTGTTTCTTGACTTCTGATTTTGTGAATGATTAGTCTTCAGAAATCGAAAGCGCTTCTTGTTCATTTTTCTCAACTGTCATCTCTTGACCTTTTCTTAGAAAGGATATAATCTTTGATCCTGGAATCTGAGTGCTTGATTGGTTGGGAGCCAGTGATCGGTTCAAGAGTTGGGATCAATTGTCTTTATCAATTGCTCATTACTTGGAAAATCATTGTCCTCGTGCATTTGAAAAGACTAGCCTTGTCTGCTTGTCATTTTTGTCTTCATTGAAAGATTGGTTTGGGTTTTGTATGTTGCTTGTCATTAGTTATTGGTTTT
The DNA here is from genome assembly GCA_009831015.1 of Picea engelmannii. Taxonomy (NCBI): domain Eukaryota; kingdom Viridiplantae; phylum Streptophyta; class Pinopsida; order Pinales; family Pinaceae; genus Picea; species Picea engelmannii. Next base: position 19,378 of record ML860597.1, read on the forward strand.
CCTTAGTTCCACCACCATTGTGTGGTTCTTTTTGAAAAGTAAAAAATATTTTCCTTTTTAAAAGAATTTGTATTTTGAAAATATTGGAAATCAATTATTGAAATAGAACAAATAGAGAATTAGCATTGTTCGTGATTTGTTGATATTGCATTTCAAAGAAGATTGCATATCGTAGTTCAAGATTGTTCTAGAAAACTTCTCTTTTCCTCCTGTAAATAGGATTCATTGAACAAGAATTGATATCTTTCATTCCTATCTATGCATTGTTGGGTCAGAGTCTCACACAACATTGGTTTCATCTCTGTTTCCTTTGAGTAACAACAACCTTTACTAATATTGCGTAATTTTAAAATTTAACTAGTAACTCTTTTCTATGACTCTATTACACCAACATTAGCTAGGCTAGAGCTTTGGAATAGGCAGAGAGATGCACTCTCCAAAGAACAAAACACACAATAGCATCTTGTGGTAAGGAGTGTCAAATTCCATTTGCAACATTTTGTCCTGGAAAGCCTTTCTCACACGAGGGTCAAACTCAAGGTCGCATTGATATTGACAGAGTTACTCACCCTGTTTGGTTGATATCACTGTAGAGATTGCACGTATTATGAGGGTCACTTGGAGGTATACCCACAATGATGAGTGGAAGCCTCTCAATCTGATTTCGGGCTAGATACCCTACCCTTGCATGTGGATCGGACTGTCGACTGTCCCCCTAGGCTTTATTGTTGTTGGTGGTAACCTTAGTGGCCTATCTTCTTAGGATCTTACACAAGGTGACTATGAAGGGGCAAGTCTTCATGGTACCTGGAATCGACGTTGGCCAAACTCACTCGGGCTCCTTGGAGGGTATACCCATGATTGTGTGTGGGAGCTTGCACCAGGGTGTTAGTCCGTTAAGCAGGTCGTCAGCGTAAATTTTCCACCCTAGCCCAGCCCCTTCTCATCTCATCGTTGCGACATTGGATTTCATCACCAACTAGTGACTTCAGAATTGGAAGGTCTTGTTTGCTTGGTTTTGCTTCCTAGATTTTTTACTAGCACGTGTTGCTTGTTTACCCAAGTTGACCATAGAATTCTCTTCATCAGTTTTTTAATTCATTCAAAATTGACCCTCCACGTCGTTCACGTAGAATGTAGGGCTTACCCCCAGAAAATTTGGAAGGTTCTCAACCCTTTCCTACCAACTCACTGGAGGGCTCTCCTCAATAGAGTGTAGTCCAAGATGTCACCACTCCACAAGTGGAAAGAATTGACTCTCTAGAATGGTTCCAAATTTCCAATTCTCAAGAGGAATTTCGACTTCACCCCGACTCTGAGAGATGTATTATGCGAGTGAATTCTTCCGGAGACTTCGTTGTTTTGTCTTCTGGATCACCGACTGGACCTTTTCTAGGACCTGAGGGCCAAGATCCTTTTTGGGCTATTGGCATTTTTAGACGGGATCTCTTTGGCTCAGGAGCAGGCGTTGATATCACCGTCTCACCTATGTTCCCCGAAATGTCTGATCCAGACGCAGTACCTTTTACTAATGCTTATTATTTTCCTGGTACAGAAGCTTCGCGAGCTGACCACATCTTGACTCTCCTTTTACAAATGGTCCATTACATAGATTCTACGAATCTTCACACCTATATTATTGTGGCTAGCCAAGCCCCCATTGGCACACCGCTTTCGCCCAGAGTCACCCCGACACTTCCCCCCAGATACCGTGCGTTGAATGCCTCTATTCCCGTTCCTACGCAAATCACATCTAGAGCTCCTGGTGGTCCCACTTCTTCTCGGCACTCTCCTCCCGGTTTCATTCCGACACTTCCCCCGCCCCCTTTCAAAGGACCTTCTCCATCCTCTATCAGTGGCACTGACCCTAGTGGCACCATTCAGTTGTTCACACCAAATTACCAGATTCATGTTGGTGGACAATTTCACCAAGGAGGTTTGACTCAACCCCCCCTTGTAGGGCAAATTCCAATTGGAACACAAATCCCAATTAGAACACAACCCCCAGTTGGCACACAGCCCCCGATTGGAGGACAACCCCCACCGACCCCACCCTATGGACAAAACACACCTCCATCCTTGGCCCAGTATTGGAATCATATGATACAACATAACCCTCAACCGACTGGGGGGCAACAACCTCCAGCTACATCTGTTACACCTCCCGGTATAGGCCAACCATATCCAAGTATGTCTAATCCTATTTGGGGCTCGCACACTCAACCCTACACCCCTATTCAAGGGTACAAACCTATGAGTTACTTGCCTCCACAACAACCACCAAATCTGTCTGGATCTTCGCATTATATGCAGACTGCTTATGGTCCCACTGGTTTGCCAATGGGACTCCCTCCCCAAAGCCCCTAGTACCCACATGTGAATAGACAACTACCTTTCTTAGCCACCCTGGACCTTCCGGATCTATCGAGGATTTTAAATGATCTGATCCGTCACTCTCCCCAATGGCCCGCTATACCAACCAAGCTACCGTCCGACATCCCTAAATTCGATGGCAAAGCGGGAGAGGACCCAAACAATCACGTCATGACTTTTCACCTTTGGTGCTCATCCAACTCCTTGATGGATGACTCTATTCGTTTACGCCTTTTTCAATGAACTCTCACGGGTTCTCCCGCGAAGTGGTATATAGAATTACCATGAGGTTTCTTCGCTGACTTCAACACCCTCGCTATAGATTTCCTCACCCACTACCAGTTACCGATCCGCTATGAAATGGGGACCGAGATTTTGAGTTCTTTCAAACACACCAAAGCCACTCACATCTCCGATCACATTCATGAGTGGCAACGAAGACGACGTCTCATCAAACTCGAACTTCCCGATCAGCAGCTGGCAGAGTGGTTCACGAAATCATTTGTAAACGACATCAGTTGTGACATCGCCATGGGTGGAGTTGTCATAGAATAACAGGCCATTAGTCGTGCTCAATACCTTGACCTCGTTTACTCACAAATGGGTACTCTTTATGACTTACTCCCTGATGCACCTCGTCCTTCCACTTCTGCCACTTCAACTACTCCTGCTGCTTCTCACGTAGCCAACAGTGTGATTGGTACTTTCCATGCCCATACACATTATGCCTCTTACAACAACCCCAAAACCATTTCTTCTAATGTTCAAAATGCTATGTCTCCTACCCCTCCCACCGGCAAGACTTATGAGGTAAATGTTGTTCAATCTACCCCCACTGGTAAAAACAAATCCAGAAAAGGAAAGGGTAAGAATAAGGAGGACAAAAATACTTAGCAAGCAGAGAGAACCAAAACACCGTCCATTGACGATAGGGATAAGCGCAAACCCTGATACCCTTGTCTTATCTATGGTGATGATCACTACATGAAGGATTGTCCACGACGAGCCGAGGTTACTAAGTTCCTTCAAGGATCCCCGAAACCACCCACTCCAGCCGTTTTGTCACAACCCTTACCTTCTCAACAACAGGCCCAATTGGTCATTCATGACCAACCATCCCCATCCACTACATCTTATATTTCAATGTGTATAGGCAATTCAATGCAAAGTGACATCACACTTACCACTCGAGCCAAAGATTATTCTCCCTCTAAAGAGAAGATTGATGTTATACCTCCTTCATTGGTCCAACCATCTCCCACGACTCCACCTACCAGCAGTCCTCTTCATCTCGAATGACCGAGCCTCGACACAGATCTTTGCCCTCCTCCAAAGGGCTTCATTTGGAAATTATCTTTCAATCCTCATGCTCGTGTTGCCCAGAACTACAACATTGTTGAAGATCTGGCCCAAGCACCATCCGCGATGTCAGCCCTCGAATTCCTTCAAAGTTGTCCCATACAACGGAAGGCACTGTTTAAAGTTATCGGTGGAATCAACCCGACAGATACGAATTTAATAATTTTTTACTTGGAAGATCACATTCCAAGGTTACCCCCTCAACTCGCATTCCAAATGCAAGTGATTGTCTCTGAAAAAAACATTTGTAGAACTATTATTGACGAGGGTGCCTCGACATGTGTCATGTCTATCACCTGCTGGAAAGCCATCGGCTCTCCCTCTTTGACTGAATCCCATAACACACTTAAAGTCTTCAATGGCTCCATTTTTAAGCCTCATGGTGTCCTTCCTTCATTGCCAATCACGTTAGAAGGAAAAACAATCCAAGTTGAAGTGGAAGTCTTTGACACTCCTCTCGATTACAACCTTCTTCTTAGCCGTAGATGGATTGATTCCATGTGCGCAGTTGTGTCGACTCTTTTTCATGTTGTACATTTCCCACATCAAGGAAAGGTAATTACCATCGACCAATTAGCCTTCTTTAACTCAGATACGCGTACTGGAAACATATCGTTCATCGCCAAACCCCCCCTGGATACGAGAATGTCGGTGTAGGTCTTCTCAAAGAATCTTCGTTAATGGGTACATTCCCCATTCCACCACTCGATGTTCCACACCCGTCTATCGCTTCAATCAACATGATCTCCACCTCAATTCACAGAACCCCTATGTCTCATGACCCATGGCTGGTACTCAACCCCGGCGATCATCTTCGTTACAGTGACGAAATGCCTTTGAGTCCGATCGAATTCGCCTATCAAGCCATTCAATCGACAACCCCTTCTACCCCCTCTCTTGGTGATTTATCTCCAGATCATTTCCGTGTCATTTTTCCCATGGATGAGATGATTATGTTTGTCATGGAAGACACCCCCTGGAATGATGGACATCACCATTCCATCCTCTTCTTGGAACAACACACCATCGAGAGCTACCAATGGATCTCGACCCCATCGACCATTGTCATCATTTCAACCATTCCCGAGTCCACACATGATGTGTTTTCCGAAGGTAACTTAAGCAATATCTCACCCACTATTCCCCTCGACATATCTATCACACCTGGAATTGTCGAAAATGTGCATATCGGAGCTTCGTGTTCCCCTGAGGAAATCGTCACCTACAAGTCACTTTTCAAAGAATTTCATGACATCTTCGCCTGGAGCTATGAAGAAATTCCGGGCATTGACCCCGACATTTTGATACATGAGATAAAGACATACCCAGACGTTAAACCCGTCCGCCAATGCCTTCATCCAGTTCACCCACGTAAAGCGGCTGCTATCAAACTTGAAGTTGAGAAACTTCTCAAAGCCAGTTTTATTTACCCGGTGGCCCTCATTAACTGGGTTTCCAATCTTGTCCCGATCGACAAGAAACAAGGCACAATCCGCGTGTGCGTTGATTATAGGGATATTAACAAAGCTTGTCCTAAGACAACTTTCCTACCCCCTTTGTCGATCAGATTGTCGACGATTGCACC
>WSFP011410412.1:0-24694 GCA_009831015.1 Picea engelmannii
GAATTTACTGAATACTTCATCTTTAGATTTCAAGAAATATATCCAGGTCTTACGAGAATAGTCATCAATAAATGATACATAGTATACATACCCGCTAATGGAGGATGATGGAATTGGGCCACACACGTCTGAATGAATGAGTTTCAATACTCCTTCTGCTTTGCTATCCCTTTTTGGAAAAGGGTTCTTGATATTTTTCTCTTTCACACATCCATTGCATATGCCTTCCTGATCACCCTTGAGTTCTGGTAAACATGTGACAGCTTTGCATATGTATGGTAGCACCTTGTAGTTGATGTGGGCTAATCTTCTATGCCAAAGTTTGCATGAGTTTTCGATGGCATGGGTCATGGCAGTTTTCGGGTGACCCTTCAGCTTATATAGGCCATTTTCTTCATTCCAATGACAATTGCTTCATTTAGGGTTTCTCCCTTAGCCCACATAATAAATTCTCCATCTATGAAGGCAACTCTATATACTTTCTTGTCTAAAGTTGATATGGAGAGTACGTTCTTCTTTAAGCCCGGTACATAGAGTACGTCCTTCATTGTTATTGAGTTTTCTAAGGCTAGTTTGTAGTTTGATTCTCCTACTCCCTTGATGGGATATTGATAATCATCTCCAAGAGTCACTTTCTAAGAAAACTTATTTTCTGAAATACAAGAGAGAGTGTTTTTATTACCCGTCGTGTGTTTTGATGCACCGCTATCAATGAGCCATGTGTCCTCTCTAGGTAATACAGATCCTGAGAGAGATGAGATCAAGACATGGTCCTTAATCATCTTCATAGGTGTTTCTTCATCTTCGACTATGTGGGCATGTTGTCTTTTGTTCTTCCTCTTGTATTCTTCTCTTCTGACTGGACAAGAATTCACCATCTACCCCATCTTATCACAATGATAGCATTGTATGGATGAGATATCTCATCCCTTGCGTTGTCCTTTCTTCTGAAACTTTCTTGGATGAGATTCTTGATTGTTGAATTTGTTTGATTGTTGCGGTTCTCTATGAGTTTCCCTTTTGAAGTAGGGTTTCTTCCTTCCTCCTTTTGTATGAGTATATAGGGCTTGATCATCATCCCTTTCTAGTAGTACTTCACGGTTGGCTACCCTTGTCTCTTCTTGGATGCATTCTTCCCATAGGCTCTCAAACTGTAGTTTCTCCTTTCTGTCACATATCGTCTGGATGAAAGAATCCCAAGGTCTTGTGAGACCATTTAGGGTCGTCATTACAAATTCATCCTCATCGATGGTGTCTCCAATCGCTTTTAATTGTTCTTTAATTTATGAGATTCGGGAGAAATATTCTTGAATCATTTCTCCTTTCTACATCTTGGTATTCTTCAATTGAGATCTTAGATTCGTCTTTCAGTTGATGTTCTTTCCTTCATATAGTTTTCTTAGAGAGTCAAACATCTCCTTCAGAGTTTTCTTGGACGATACATACGAGATCAGGTGGTCTTTTATTGAATCTGCAATTATTATTTGAGCCTTGATCGAGTCCTTCTGATGCTTCGCTTTCTCTACGGCATCTTCAAGTTCCTCCACTTCTTCTTTGATGAATTTTGCTAGGTCATTCTCTGCAAGGATCAGGCTGATCCTATACTTCCAGGCATGGAAGTTGTCTATGCCTTCTAGTTTCTCAACAATATTTGTGCTTGCAAACATCTTGTATTTGAGGCTACGAAAAATGACCAAAAATGAAAATGCATAAAATCAAATTTTGACCTTACCAGGAGGTGCGCTTGGCTGAGGCGAGTAGCCTGGTATACTTGGATCTGAGAAAATCCAAGTTTTACCCCTTAAAATATGATCTGCAAATTTTTAGACTGGTGCTTCTAGTACTTCTGGTACTCTGGTACTTCTAGTACTTCTGGTATTGGTTTTCTGGTACTTCTGGTACTTTTGTGAAACTAGGGTTTCACTTTTCAGGAGATCCAGCCACTGAAAAGGTGCGCTCTAAGTGCCAAAATGATCCTTGGGGAAGGGCGCAGCTTTCTAGGTGGTTTTAGGGCTGAAAAGATTCACTTTTGCAAAACCCTAATTTGCAGGTACTGCAACAGTGATGTTTTTCTCTTAAGAAATATGTTTCCTTCAGGTTGGCTCTAATTCCATGTTAATGTTTATGCCATTATTATAGTTCTTTTCGTTTCAATAGATAAGAGAAATATAAGAACAAGATCACTGAGAAATACACATTCACAAGAGACACAACATTTATCCTGGGAAACCCTCTAGGGGAAGAAAACCCAGCAAAAACTTCCTTAACATAAATTGCCAATACAATGTTCAAGATATAACTCAAACCAATACAGATAGTCCTCTCCAAAATATGCACCACTCTTCTCCCTCTCTCCAACTTGTAAGTTGCAGCTTGCCTCTTAAAAATGAGCAAGTGAGTTGTGTGATAAAGTGAGGCGCTAGCCTCTCTATATATACAAGACTGGCACATGTGAAGGGTCTTCACTGGCAAGGCCGACCTCTCACTCTGGGTGGGTAAACCCACCTTTAATTTATTTCTGGGTCTCAATAATAATTGTTGGGGCCGACTTCTTATTCTGCCTATTACAATTGTCCATTGACCAATCCGTAAAAGGGGATTTGGTCCTAATACAATTACCGACATGATTAATCCACAATGGGGATTAATCCTATGAATAAAATAACAATAATAATAAGAATACTCTTTGCAATTACATTATTTCAACAAGAGTATCTAACATAAAAATAATAATCTAAAATTAATGCAAGGTTGCATTGTGTGTGAAGATGGCCATGGACATTGGCACACTAGTTAAGTTCATATGATGAAATGATTGCATTTGGAAAGGATTTGTATGTTGAATAAATGCATGTGAAAGGAATGGTATTTCCTTTTTATTTTATATCATGGAATAGATGAATGTGATGCAATTGTTAGTATGCACTAATTTTGAAATTGTTTGAAAGCAAATACAAGTGTGCAATGAAAGTGTAATTTGCATTAAAACTAACAATTTGTTTTAAAGTGTGAAGAATGAATTGTGGGAAAGAAGGGTATTGGATAGGGAAGTGTTGTAAGCCCATAATTAAGACCAATTCTTATTGAGACAAATTGTTATGAGAAGGAACATCTCATAACTTGTGAATGGTTTTGTGTAGAACAGATCTGAAAAAGAAAATGTGGAATTTAAAATATGTGGGTAACAGATTTAAAAGTTTTGATAAATCAGTGATAGTATCTCATAGTTGTTGTATGCCTGCAATACATATGATATGAAAGGTATTTCCTAGAGGGTCAGATGATGGTTTTCAAGCTAGAAACCATGGAAAAAAATTATTGGTGTGACATGAGAACCCTGTGATAAGCCATGATCACCATAGAAGATGTTGTGTTGTTGTAACACAGGCTGGAGGGACACCTCGTCAGAGAAAGTTAGAGGGACACCTCGACTGTAAGACTCAATGAAGTCTCAAAACATATTCTTGTGTGATAAATCCTTGGCAAGGTAAGATGAGTGACCCAAGGGATTGTATAGCAAAGAAGGGGATGCATGAGGTTGTACCTAGAAGGTGAGTGACCTCAAGGAAGAGGAGACTTTGATAATTCTGGTAAATTATTGGTTGAGATCATGCACACAATGGGTATGTCAAGGAAACAGTGGGCCAATTTAGGAAGAAATTCAATTGGATGTGGATCCATGAAATTGAACAGATAAGTATTGTGCTAATATGAATATTTCCTCTTGAGTTTTGAACAACAATAAAATGTTTTTTCATGAAATTTTGATTAATATGTGTGTTGTTTGAAATTATTTTAGGCATGTGAAAAAGACCAAGATTCTAGGAAAGGACCATACCATGAAAAGGAAAAAATTTCTAAATAAGTTGAAAGATGGGGGCATGACTAGTGTTGTTGAGATGCAAAGAACAATGAGGACGATATTCCTTTAAGGGGGAGGGGATTGTAATACCCATGTTTTCCCCAGCTCATAAATATAAGTATATTACTGCTAAAAGACTATGGACATATCTGTTATGTGTGGATTTTTGGAAATGATGAACCTTTGTTAAAGAACGTAATGTGAATATTTATGTTATTAATGAAAAAAGGAAAATGTTGAATAATTTTTGAAGGATATTTCCTATCCAGGTTATGATGTCATGAGAGGGAATGGTGAGGGGAACCATTACTGGTTGAGATGACCACTTGTTTGACAACACATGTATTCCAACAAAGGATGAACACCTTTAGTAACGAATCATACAACCAGATCAAAGATCAACGTACCGATATTTTGACGTGGTAAAACCTCAACGAGGAAACATCCATGGCCCCAACCAACGTGGCCACTTGGAGCAACTTATTAATACAAAATAAAAAGATCACGGAGATATTTTACAAGATATTTTCTCATAATCGTCATCGACAAATGAACCTCCATGCTCTTTAAATAGAGATCATGGACCAATCGACTGTGAAGCCACGGATCAATGTAGCCATTAAGATTAAGGAGAATATGAACCATCAGATCACTCTATGTTGAGAACATATCATGACCATCAAATTTCCTAACTACAAATGCATACTAAATAAACACACTAAGAAACACACATTTACCTAACAACACATTAGAACAAGTAGATCTTAACTAACTCCTAAGTGTCTAAACATCCTAACATCCCCCCTTAAGAAAAAGTTGGGATAGGATTAAAGGATTTACAATAGTGACGCAATAGGAGAATGAAGGAGGAATTAAAGAATGTCCCCCCTCAATTATAACTTCTTGAACTCCTAACATAGATCAAAGTTTGGAAAACTTCTCTTATGTAAGAGACTTTGTGAAAATGTATACAACTTGATATTCTGTAAAGAAAAAGAGCACTTAAATAACTTAATCATGAATGAGTTTTCTGATGAAGTGCATGTGTAGCTCGATGTGTTTTTTGCACTGATGTTGAACTGGGTCTTTGGCGATCTTGATGGAACTATGATTATCGCACTAAAGAATGGTTAGATTCTTCTACTGGAATCCAAACTCTGAAAGAATTTGTTGAAGCCACAAGGCTTCCTGACTTTCATTTACCGTTGCTCAGTGCTCTACTTCTGTTGAAGAAAGTGCAATAGCCTATTATTTCTTACAGACCCAAGTGGCGAGTCTTGATCCAAGCCTGAAAACATATCTTATAGTAGACTTCCTATCATCAGGGTCGACATCCCAATCTGAATCAGTGAAACCAACCAATAAAGGAGTCCCCCCATGAACTGTAATGTATCACGAACTGAACTGTACCCCGGACATACCGAAGTATCATTTTAGTTACTTTCCAATGGATTTCATGGGGTTTTTTCATATACCAGGCAACAAAAAAAACATCAAAGGAAAGATCTAGATGGGTATGAGTCAAGTATAAGAGGCTACCAACTAACTGATGGCACAAAGTGGCATCAACTTTGGGAGAAGTACAAGAGGCATCAAGTTTGACCCCAGACTGGAAGGGAGAAGGGGTTGGTTTACAATATTCCATGTTGAAGCGATGAATAAGGTCACAAGCATACTTATACTAGGAAAGAAAAATTCATTCATTGCTTTGCAAAACTTGGAGGCCAAGGAAATAGTGAAAAAATCCTAAGTTGGTCATTTCAAATTTCTTCTTAAGGTTGGTTTTCACATGATTTAAAAGTTTTGAGTCACTACCACTAAGGATAAGGTCATCAACATAAAGGACAAGGATTATGAGATGGATTCCTACTTTCTTGATATAGACATTATGATCAAAATGACATCTAGAAAATCTGGTGTCAATAAGAAAGTTGTCTATTTTTCCATACCAATCTTAGGGAGCTTGTTTAAGACCATAAAGAGATTTCTTAAGGAGAAAAAAAATCCTAAAGTCATTCGGGACATATCCAAGAGGTTGTTCTGTGTATATTTCTTCTTGCAAATCCCCATGCAAGAAGGCGTATTTAAAATCCATCTGATGGACCTCCCATTTATGTGAGGCAACAAGGGAAAGAACAAGGCGGATGGAATTCATTTTGGCTACAGGGGAAAAGGTTTCATTATAGTCAATTCCTTCAACCTGGGAAAATCCTTTGGCAACTAATCGAGCCTTGTTCCTTTCAACACTTCCATATAATGCATACTTAGTTCTGTAGACCCATTTACATATGAAAAGTTTTCTTCCTTTTGGAAGAGGTACAAGATCCCAAGTATTGTTTGCCATTAAAAAATGATACTCTTCATTCATTGTTGTATCCCAATCTGGATGACCTAAAGCTTCTGCAAATGTCTTTGGATCACGAGTCTCTGAAACTTGAGCCAAAAGAGAAGAGGCTCATTGGAACTATGAACGTGCCTGATATTGATCTGAAGGATCGCAGACAAGATTACCATTTGCTTCTCATGTTGAACGGACCCATCTAGGAAGTCGTGGTGCTGGTGTTGGTTCAGGTTCAATGGAATCATTTAGAGGAACGTGAGCAAGCGGAGGTGTATTTTCATGCTCATTGTCATCATCTAAAGAAGAAACCAGAATAGGAACATAAGAAGGCACAAACGTCGAAGAAGGCACAATCGTTGAATTAGGCTCGTGGGCCAAGATATTTTCATCAAATTTAACATCTCTCCTAATAATAATTTCATTACAATGTGGTTGAAGAAGTATGTAACCTTTGACATCTTCATAATAACCAACAAATATACACTTCTCACTTTTACGCTACAATGCTTTCCTTTTCTCATCAGGAATGTGAGCCCATGTTGTACTGCCAAATACACGGAAGTGACTTACATATGGTTTAATTTTATTACATGCTTCTTCTGATGTTATATTTTTAAGATCCTTTGTGGGAGTGTGATTTAATATGTAATTTTTACAATTGATGGCTTCTACCCAATACTTTAGACTTAATCCCTTAGATTGTATCATACAATTATCCATTTGTTTTAATGTGCGGTTCTTTCTCTCAGCAACACCATTTTGTTAAGGTGTATATGGAATAGTGTGTTGCATTTGGATGCCATGTGTAGTGCAATAACTTGTAAAATTATTGTTTACATATTTTCCTCCATTATTTTTTCTCAACCTTTGAATATGATGTCCAAATGGATTTTCTACAAGGGCCTTGTAGGCCAAAAACTTGTCAAAAACTTCGCTCTTAATTTTAAAGAAGTAAACCCAAGTACATCTGGAAAATTCATCAATGAAAGTTAATAAATACTTGCACCCAGAAAAAGAAGGAGAAGAGAGTGGACCACACAAGTCACTGTGAACAAGCTGCAAAGGGCCCAAGGCATGCCAAGAGGCATGTTTGTCAAAATTGTCCCGACGATGTTTGTCGAGAACACAACCAGCACAAACACCGTCTCTGCATGAAACAAGAGGAAGACCAGATGCCATTTGTTGATTACACAGTTGTTTCAATGAATGATAGTTTAGATGAACAAACCACTCATGCCAAATTTTTATCAAGTCATCGCTATGAGCAACAAAAACAGATGGAAAATATGATGACCCAAACTTGTAAAATTTGTACAACCTAGTAATATCATCAACAATTCCAGTTGCAAGAACATGTTGAGGATCTTTTAGATCCTTGATTAGAACTTGGTGAGGTGAAAACTCTACAGTTTTACCTTCACCTGAATGAGTGATTTGATATACTAATATAAGGTTACAAGAAATACTTGGAGCACATAATACATCATTGAAATGACCATTATCTACTTGCATTGTTCTAGATCCTACAACACTAAGAGATCTATCATCACCAAAAAATATTTTCTTGGTGTTACATTCATTTAGAGTAGAAAATATGGATTTCTCATTAGCCATATGATAAGATGCTCCATAATCAATAAGCCACTAATAAGAAGAAGAAGTAGAATTTGTATTGAAGGAGAAACTAGAAGCAGAAAGTTCATGTCCATGAGAAGAAGAAGAATAAGTAGAATCAATATTGATGTTATGCGTCTTCATCGTTGCTTCTAAAGCTGCCATCTTCTTGAGACATTTGGACTCATCATGACCATATTTTCCACAAAAGTTGCAATGTCTATTAGTTTTCTTATTTTTTAGATTTTTCTCCTTTGTCACCATTAGGAGATGAAGTTGCCTAAGTGGGTTTAGGACCCTTGTTTTGATTTTTATTGTGGCAAGGATGTTGCTTCTTGGGATTCTTGGTTTTATCTTTATGTTGGGATACTAATGCTTTGTTGGAGGTACCTGCAGTGTTGATCACTCCATGTTGTACAAGCTTATCTTTCTCTCTAATCAAAGCATCACAAAAGGAATCAAGAGTGGGTTTTTGATAATCTTTCCATAGAGCCTCTCTCATGGCATAGAAGGTAGAGACAAACACAGTATATGCACTACCTATCTTGGAAAGAATAATATAGATGCAACGCTCTTCCTCCAGCTTTATGTTATAGTCTTCACACAAAATTCTAAGTGTTTTAAACTTAGATAGATAGTCTTCAATGCAAGAAAAACCATTTGGACTTAAAGTCAATATCTGATTTTGTAACTGATGTGTTTGAATAATATTGTGTTTACCAAACACAGATTCAAGTTTTTCCCAAGATTCATCAGGGTCATCAATTTCTTGAAGGTGGAACCTTAAATCAGGAAAGATGGACATTTTGATTAGTCTATGTTCTGCGTCATTCCTATTAGCCCATTTAACTATGTTTTCATCATCAGTGGATTCTTTTTCCTTTCCCAAGGTAATTCGGTACAGGCCTTTACTTCTTAATAAATACTCCATATGGGATTTCCATTGGAAGTAGGTGGTAATAAAAAGATCACTGGAAGAATCCATATTAAACATGTATTTAATATGTATTTAAAAATTTAAACCGATGATCATGATGGAAAGATCTAGAAAAAATAGGCAATTTTAAAAAAAATGGCAGTGAAAACGGACTTCAGATGTGAAAGTTATGCCCTTTTTAAAAAAGGCATAAATGGTAACCAAAGAGCCACGTGGAAATTAGAAGTTGGTCCACGTGGTGATACCCCTCCAAATAACCTCACTTTTACAAACAAGTTTCTTTATGAAGTGGCCCACTTTTATAAAAAGAAGTGGGGATCACTTTTACAATAAAGTTACTTTATAAAAGAAAGTTGCATGCAAAATAATAACTTTAAAATACAATATTAAAGCTACTTATAGTGATTCACTTTTATACTTGAAGTGAAATACGCTTTACAACAGATGCATGAACTTTTTCAAAATAAGTAACAAAAAAGAGACTTCAACTCAATACCTCTTACTTAACAAGACAACTTTTAACCAAGTGAATTAGCAAAACATATTGTATTGTTTAAAATGGGGATTGGGGGTGTTGTTGTTGTTGTTGTGGAAGATGGTCTTGGTCTTCAAACGAGATATGATACCATGTTTGAAAACACAAGTATTCCAACAGAGGAATAACACCTTCAGTAACCACTCACACAACCATATCAAAGATCAACACACTGATATTTTGACATGGTAAAACCCTTACGGGGAAACATCCACGGCCTTAGCCAACGCGGCCACTTGGAGCAATTTATTAATGAAAAAGAAAAAAATTGTAGAGAGATTTTACAAGATATTTTCTCACAATCTATAATCAACAAATGACCTGCCATGCTCTTTAAATAGAGATCATGGACCAATCAAGTGTTAAGCCACGCATCAATGTAGTTGTTAAGATCAAGGAGAATATGAACCGTCGGATCACTCTATGTCGGGAACATATCATGACCATCGAATTTCCTAACTACAAATGAATACTAAAGAAACACACTAAGAAGAAAAATTTACCTAATGACACATTAGACCAAGTAGATCTTAATTAACTCCTAGGTGTCTAAATATCCTAACACCACTGTCAGACAGTGCTCTGCTGAATTTAAAAATACTCAAACCCAGAACAGTCCTCTATCCTAGAAAAATTTAATTACCAGTCAAGTTGGTGGTTGGCTATTCCTCCTCAACAATCAATGAGAGAATGGTCATAGTACTCATTTGGAAGTTTATGATCTGACCCGCATATTGGGGGATTTGACCCACAAAATCTTGTTGTAGAAGGACAGAAAGGAGGAAAAATCGTGGACAATAGAGGGAACACACATATGGTTGGGTCTGTAGACCACATTTGAGTGGAGAGGAGTGGGAGAATTCTTCTAGTCCTTAGAAAATAGAGGAAGTGAAGAAATATGTCTTCTGGGTGCAGGAACCATTGGAAATTGTCTTCAAATCAGGCTGATAAACGAGGCTACGAAATTATATTGATTAGTTAAGCAATCAAGAAGGAACTATGAGGGGAGGGGAGGGCCTTGAGGGACTGTTGGGCAGTGAAAGGCCTCCCTTATGTTGTGTATGATAGTTGTTGAATCTCTTTATGTAAAGAGAAGCCCCCTTTCCTTGTGGATTGAAGACTTGGCTTGCTCAATTCCTATAGGTGAAGGAAAGTGGCCTTCATCTTTTCTCTTTTTCCGAGTAGAAAGAATTTCCTCTCATGGCATCATACTCTGGCTAGGGGGTGGCCAGCTACGAAAAAAACCAAGAACAATTGTCAGCAATTTCTAAAGTTCATTTGAGTGTTTTTGTGTGCCTTGTATTGCCATGACAAGTCTATCTAATACTATGGATTTCATATGCTATATAATTGTAGAATTTATTATTATGTTCAAAAGGTGGAATTGTCACTCTAATTGTCTGACTGGATGTGAAATATGAAATAAGGTTAGAGAACATATTATTTTGTTGGTTTTATACCCATCTTGGTTTGAAAAGAGAAGGTGTTAGTAATGTTTTTCCACTCAAAGTATGGCAAAGTGTTGGTTTTTCACTTATAGTAGTTTATGTGAAAAAATCCCTAAGTTATTAGTAAATACTAATCCACTAAATTCCTCCCATAACAATCATGGTAATAGGGAATGCAATTGTTGATATAAACATGAAGACTCGATAACTAGCCCTGGCTATTCTGTTGGTATAAGAAATCTGCTAGGCTTCAGGATTAGACGGAAGTGCATACCCATGTTTGGCCTTGGGGGAATAAGCCAAATGTTGAAGAAATCCAAAGTATTTTTAAAATAAATAATGAGCAAAGGAGGAATAAAGTTCAAGTTCCTAATTTGAAATAAAAATAAATCAGGAATTGAATGCATTGTAATTAATTAAGTTTCATTAGTATTTTGGTAAGAAAGGAATTTTACTAGGAGATACACAATAGATTAATGTCCAAAGGGGAAATAATTGAACATGGTAACTATTCCCTGAAAATAGCAAAGAATTGCCTAAAAAATAGGAGAATAGTAATTTATGGTAAAAACATAGTTTTACCATGGAGGATTTTACCTCCAAGAAATGTAATGTTCTGGAAAAGAATTAAACAAATAAAAATTGCTCGAATTTATATATGTATCTATATATCTATATGTTTTCTGGGAAAATTTGAATGAATGGTAAAGACTGGTAATCTCTAGTAAATTCCAATGTTACCAGTTAGATATTTTAATAATTTGAATAATGAGTTGAGAAAGTTTATATATATAAGACATGTGATTTCTAGTCTTGTGTGTCAGAAATGGGAAGCTTGGAATTTATTTCCCCCTGTGCAAAGAATAATCTTTTCATGTTTCCCACGTTTAATCATTTACGTTTTGCACAGGTCGTTTGGCGCTCCTGAAGAAGTCAATATTAAGGTATTTTATGTATCTTTCTTTTAATGCCTAGAAAAATATAAATCCTCTTATTTTCTCAACGGAATTATATATGCATATATATTATTGCCAAAATTTTATTTTCCTTCGAAGTTTGGTGATCGGATAAATGGAAGGAGCAAGCACGAGTTGACTTTGAATATATCGGGGTGATGGCTTAAGGTTTTATAATTGTTATATAATATAATACTAATCATTTCTCTTATGTGGTTGGTTGTCGGAGGAAAAAGAGGGCACCACACAATCGGAGTGTGATAGCCTTAGTATAATAGGTTGTATACATATATTTATTATCATAAATCATTTCCTTTCGAAGTTGACTGTCAAAGGATGGAAATGGGAGCACATGAATGGAGTTTGAAGCTATCAGAGTGATGGCCTAAGAGTTATGAGATTTTAAATATATTATAATATAATATTTTCTCTTTCGTAATTGGTCATCGGAGTAATGAGAGGGGAGAAATTCTCGGAGTGTGATGGCCTGAGAAATTTTACTATTAAGTATTTTAATATTAAATTACGTGAAAATTTAGAGAGGTTGGGATGACGAGCTCTGACTGTGTGGGTTCACCTGGAAAGTTATAAACTAGGGGTCTATGATTTATATGTTAATTAAGGTTAATAAACCTAAGTGTATTATAGTTTAATTAATTATATTATAATAGAATATAATTATGTTATAATGTAATTAATTAAATTATAATATAATCATTATAAGAGTGGTATTTAAATTAATACCAAAAACCCTTTCGGGACGTGAAATTTCGAAGGGAAAGAGAGAGAAAGTAAATGCTCATTAATTATCGGTCCAGTATATTAAGCTAAGTAAAAAATGTGTTTGGATATTTAATTAATGAATATTAATTAAACCTAATGAGGATTAAATAATCGAATATTGAGGATTGGTATTTTAAGAAAATATTGATTAAGCAATTTAATCAGTTTATAAGAAATGGAAAATTGTCAATCTCTAGTCGAGGGAGCCTTTGTACCCTATGGTGATGTGGCACGTCATGATGGGTCCAGGTGTCAAGTGGATATTGAGCCATGTTTCACGTCAGGAGACAGGTACATGGTGGCATAGATGACCAAGGTGGCAAGCGATATTCAATCTCATTCGTAGATCTCCAAGGGCTCCACATAAGCTAAGTGCAACTGAATCATGAGAAGGGTTGTTAAACATCGTGTGAGTTGGAAAATCTAAAGTAATAAGAGTCGTTAATTTTCCCAATCTCGAGGGCTGCTAGATTTGTAGGTCATATCTATCGAAGTGTGTGTGGTCGAAGAGAGTCTGTCAGAGTGGGTTCAGTGTTAGAAATCTGCTAACCACGATGGGAAGACTCTAATGAAGAAGAAAATTTTTGAACCATTAGACCGGGGATTCATATGGGTCAGGTGAAATATTCCATGCCAGTGTCATGTCAGAAAGCATGAGCGATGAAGAACCATGTGGTTTCCATGTGGCACTAAAGATGAAATAATTGAATGAAATTCTGGAAACTTTGGAGAGACTATATATTTTGATCCAAAGATCAGTTCCCAACATGGTTACATTTGTTCGAAAGATCTTGATGAATATAATATGATGGTAGCCTCTGCAGGAGGCTTTGATATGGTTAAGGAAAAGAGAAAATTTAATAACCCATCCCTTAAAAAGGTACTTAGGGGGTTGGGTATCTTACAGTTTGTCTAGAGACAGAACCAGATCGTGAACAATTTGACAAATTTAGAGAGGCATCATTATGCTCCAAGGGATCAATTTATCAGACAGCAAAAGGAAAACAAAGGTTTGGAGCCAAAGCCACAACAAGAAGTGTAGGCACCTGACACCTTAAATCCCATTGGGATGGTTAACATGGAAGGATCATCGTGGTGTTTTCCTTGTGAAGATACTCATTAGGAACATGAATGTCTGAGACAGAGAGAAGAAGAAGATATAGGATTTGTAGACTAGTTAAACTTCATTGATACAACTTACACACTCAAGGCCAATGAATAAATTGACATTACGGAGGAACAACTTGAAAAAGCTAAGAAGCGGGAATCTAGACGAGCTTGGTTGGAAATATTGAACCAAATGGATGAAGCTTTAAAGGAGAGGTTGATGAAAAAAGATATTTTGACATACTAAAGGAGGAATAAAGTGCTAGCCTTACCTTCTCTAACAACAAATGTGGTACCTCCACCTATTTTTCATGATCTTCTTCTGCAACTCATCCCAACAAATGAGGGTCTTCACCTAAACATTGATGTACCTAATATGATTGGAAAGATAAATATGGTGGTGCCCTTGGTCGAGATGTGAAATATTCCTTCCGTAAGAAAAGAAGTATTGAAGACTTTAAAAATACAAGATGAAGTAGGGGACCCTCTAGTAATTTTAAATACTATGTATCATGGGAACCAGAGAGAAGATAGCCCCTCTTTTTACCTCTCTCCAGGAATAAATGGTTTTCGTTTGAACAATTGTATGTTGGATTCTGGGGCTTTGGAAAATGTGATTCCACTAAATTTCATGAAACATCTTGGTTTGCAAACAACCCTCCCTTATGGAAATTTTTGTGGCATCGATTCAAAGAGAGTTAAATTTCACGGTCTTATAGAGGATTTGAAGGTTTATTTACATGTGTTTTCCCACATCAAAATCAGTATGAATGTGGTTGTGATCGATGTACCATATACATGGGGCATGATCTTGTCAAGAAGTTGGTCCACAACCCTTGGAGGTTTTATCAGTATGTATTTGACTCATTTTCATATCCCTATGGGAGATGGGACATTTGATATTATGTACAATCAACCGATTGTCAAGAATCATGTCACTGATCCAAATATCCCTTATTAATGGAGTGATTGTGAATATGATGTGACACCTTAGATCATGCATTATGATCTATGGGAGTTACCATTTGTAGGAGAATATTGTATTTATACATTATTACTCAAGATAGATAAGTATAAGGAGAGACTTGAGAAATACCAGGGAAAGGACCCAGGATTCATCAAGATACTCAAGAAGGACGCGAAGATGAAGGACCAAGAGTGAGAAAAAGATATCAAACATATGGTCAACAAAGACCCTCCCACACAGCCTTACATTGGATACATACCTTATTTTGAGTTTGATGAAGGGATCCTTGCACTCATGTGGGACAAAAGCAAGGGGAAGCCAAAGTATGACAAGAAGAGTGAATTTTATGGCTTGGCCCTTACATTGTCAAGAAGTCTGAAAAAGGTACTTACTATTTATTTTCCATGGATGGGAGGAAGATGTTGTTACCATTTGATGGATCTATCCCCCGACCCTACATAAACAAGACCTGACTTCTATGGTTTTCATGCCCCAGGTAAGTAGGTAGGTCATTTTCATTTTGCAATGCATTTATATCATAGTTTCATGTGCATGTCATGATAGTATAGTTGCATTTTATTTCATTTTCCATATATATTTTACTTTACATATTGTTTTTATTGCATCTATTCATATTTTTTGTGATACATTTGTGTGAATTGAGTGTTCATGGTTACATGTTAGTTAGAAGTTTTTGAAAAATGTAAAAACAATTCTTTTAAGAAATCTTATAGTTGTCAATTTTGAAGTTTTTCTTATATGAAAAAAAGGGTGAGTTCACCACCCTGTGATGCTCTAATTTTTTGTTTAATTGTGTGTAGGCACGGGTCATACTAGGAGATGATAAGGTTATCATGTGTGTTGGACATGGTGTTGGCATTGATGTCAAAGGAGGTCAATATGCTCAATATTGGACATAATGTTATGAAGTTGACATGAATGTCAAAAGAGGGATAATATGGTATTGAGACAGAATTTTGGATATGAAGTATCTTTGATGTCAAAAAGGGGTCATTAACATGGTCTATAACTCTGTCCATGTTGAGAGTTTGATTAATGTCCATGTATTCATATCAGTATTCCAGCAAAAAGTATATTGTTCATTCTTGAATATATCATGAAAACTACACTGGAATTTTGTCTAGTGTTATGTTTCTACTCATGAAAACTACAATGGAATTTTGTCTAGTGTTATTCCTATGTCTTTACCATCTACTGAAACAGTGAATACAACTTTGTCACAAACAGTGAATGCATGTGTTAGTGTTATTGTGTTAAAAGAAGCCACAAGGTTTAATACTTCGATCTGTGACAGGATTAATATTTTCCCTCTAGGCCATATCTCAAATTGTGTCTAGGATCTTCATTGAAAAGCCAATCATAACAAAAAAACTCAAATTGATATCTCAACCTATGATTCCAATAGAATTGGGGACTGATCCGGATTATTTTTGGCATGAAATGAGAGCAAAGATATAATAAAGAAATGTACAGAGATATATCATGTATCCAAGAATATAACAGAGATATATCATAGATATAACCATAAACACAGAGATATAGTAATACACAATTTCTATTAATGAGTGAAATGTACAAAACTGTAGAAATATAGAGTGAAAGACTCGCTAGAATGG
The DNA here is from genome assembly GCA_009831015.1 of Picea engelmannii. NCBI lineage: Eukaryota > Viridiplantae > Streptophyta > Pinopsida > Pinales > Pinaceae > Picea > Picea engelmannii. The sequence continues at coordinate 16,188 of WSFP011410412.1, forward strand.
TGGCAGCTTATCTCTGAGAAGAGATGTGACGGATACACTCATTCACAAGAAGATGGATTGTTACAATGAGGCTCCAAAGGCCTTTTTAACATAAATAAAATACAAAACCCTAACCCTGAATATGAAAAGACAACAGTTTTGTGGACCCTATTTTGGGTTTGGTGTATCAACTTCTCGGGAGCGTAACTTTGGCATACGATATCCGTTTGGGGTGTAGGATAGCTCATTGGAAAGGTATCGATGAGGAGATTCATTTTTTGGGCTGAATTAGAGCCTTTATTTATTATTGAGGTGCCCGATCATGAAAAAACCTCGTTTAGTCCCTCAAAATGGCCCCGAAAGTTTGGGACAGAAAAAAATGCTAAAAATAGTAAATTGCCAACAAATTGTTTTGAGTCAATTGGAATAGGTGGGTGGCCATAGATATCCACCTAGATCAATCCTCCCTCCTTAGGAATCAATGGTCTCCATTGCATTGAGTTCCTGGGGGAGAGGGGAAAGATTTTGTTGAATCTGAATCTTGGTGAGTTGTTTTCCTTACTGGACAAGTTGTGTTGCTTAGCTTGTTGAATATCGTCATGAACCTATTGTTGGCAGGGTTGAATCTGTTCAACCAACCTTTTGTATCTTTTCTTGACTGGGAAGTGTGTAGGTACCATTGTAGGTGAAGAAACAATATCTTATTTCTCTTCTGCAATTTTCTTTTGTTGGAAAGAAAGGTCCTGGGACAAGGCTGCAGTGGTTGCAGTGTCCTTCTGTTAACTTTTTGAACAGATTGTTAAGAGGATGAATTTTGCAGTATGAGAGATTACCTTGTGGCACTATTTTCATGGGACAGTAGTTGAAACTACCTCTGGTATCCTATAGAGATGACCCCCCAGAGTAACAATGGCACTATGAGGTCGAGACTCATAACTAGTATGGAGCTTCCACATATATGGTTGGCCCAAAAGAACATCACATACATCCAGCGGTGAAACATCACATAATACCTCATCCTTGAAGGGTTGGATGTCATATGAAAATCAACATGGCTAGATGACATGGAGATCTCGTCCCTGGCGAAGCCACCTGATGTTGTATGGTTGCGAGTGTGGTGTTGTCGACAATCCCAACTATTTGATGACCTATGCTGAGATGAGGTTCTTATGGCTTCCACTATCAACAATAAAATGCAGTGGGGTCTCCTTCACCCACATATGTGAAATAAAAAGGTGCTCCCCCTCTTCAGGATATGTTGGTTCTTCTGGTTGAATTATTGTGGTCGTGATAGTAACAGTGGGGTCTGTGTTGATGATTTGTCTTCTCCCATTATTTTTTGAATCAAATTTTGAATCAAGGTTTGACTCCTTTCCTTTGATCTCGGCCACCAATGATTTTTTTGAGCGACATTAATCAGTGTTGTGCCAGGGGATTTTGTGGAAATCGCACCACTTTCTAGTGCCCTTCTTTGTCTTTCGGTTACCCTTCTTTTCCTGTGGCTTGGACTGATTTTTCGGAGGCTAGTTGTTAGGGTCGTCTTTACCATACTTTGGTTGTTTTGGATTTCCAGACCCGAACTCAAGTTTATTCTGGTGCCTAAATGTTTTCTCAATTTTGACAGCATATCGATAGGCAGCTCCCAGTGATGAGATGTCCAAAAAATCCATTTTGGGTTGGATGTATCTATGCATAGCCCCATGGTATTTAAGAACCATATGTCGATCGAAGTCTTTGATACCCATCTTGTTGTGCAAGGTGTGGAAAGTATTTTTTAACTCTGGCACTATTTGTCCCCTCTCTTGTCGCAGTGTGGTCCATCTCATATATCGGTCGTCATAGTTACCAATAGGGTAATATTGTTCCTTGACTACATCCACAAACAAATCCCAATTGGGCTCGACCCCATATATTCCAGACTCCTCTATGGAACTATTCTCCCAGTAAGTTTCCCACCAATGTTTGACATGGGGGAGAACCTTAAAGACTGCAAAAGTTATATTTTCCCTGTCGGAAAAATTGTGAACAGAGAAATAACCTTCAAGCAAATTTAACCATTTTTCTAGGGCATCCGTATCAATCTTTCCTTCAAATACGGGAATATCAAAATTAATTTGTACCTTGAAAGGAGAGGTGCCTCCAAAGTGGCCTATTGATGAATATGTTCATGTTGTTATCGGCAAGCGTTGAAGGATGTGGGAAAAATTCTCCATCATTTCATTCCTCTGTCGCGTGAGAGATTGCTCAAGCAATAGATTAATAGAATATTATGATTCGTTGTTTTTATTTTCTCCCACCATGGAGGGTTTCTTAGGTGTGCGAGAGAGATTTTCCTCAAGAGAGAAAAGCTCGGGACCCAACTTGTTATACTAGGACATGCACTGAAAAATGATTAAGAGTAGCCTCCTTTGATACCACTGATCCGGATTATTTTCAGCACAAAATGAGAGCAGAGATATAATAAAGAAATGTATAGATATATATTATATATCCAATAATATAAAAGAGATACAGTAATACACAATTTCTATTAATGAGCGAAATGTACAAAACTGTAGAAATACAGAGTGAAAGACTCGCTAGAATGGTGGCAACTTATCTATGAGAAGAGATGTGATGGCTAGGCTCATTTGCAAGAAGATGGATTGTTAAAATGAGGCTCCAAAGGAATTTTTAACGTAAAGAAAATCCAAAACCCTAACCCTGGAAGATGAAAATCCAACAGTTTTGTGGATCCCATTTTGGGTAGTTTGGTGTATCAACTTCCCGGGGGAATAACTTTGGCATACAATCTTTGTTTGGGGCGCATGATAACTCGTTTGAAAGGTATTGATGAGGAGATTCATTTTGGGGGCTCAATCAAAACCCTATACTATATTTGAGGTGCCCAAGCGTGAAAAAAACATCGTTTAGGCCCTCAAAATAACACTGAAAGTCTGGGACCTGAAAAAGTGCTAAAAATTGTAAATTGCCAACAAACTGTTTTGAGCCAGTTGCATGTAGATTTGTAATGACAAAAATCAGCAAGATAATATTTTTTCAAACACTTATCAACCTAGAGATACCTATCTTCATAAATTTCATAAATGCATAAAACCCACATTCAGAAATTACCATAAGCAGAAATACACATTGCTAAGAAAAATAGCAGTAGAAATAACACAGTGGACAGCAACCCATAACACACAGAAATTTACGCAAATGTCATGGAAAAACCCAATGTGGGGAAACTCAATGATAGAGAGAAAGATCTATTATTTAGCTTCAGGAAAGTACATATCAGCAGCAAAATAACATTTCCAGCCAAGGAAAATACCTCACAGTACCAAATCTGTCCCACAGAAATCTGCCTCATTTTCCATGTCAAAACCGTATTGTTGTACAGCCTCCTCTGTAACTCGTTTTCCATGCCCATAGTCAACTATACGAACTATTTCGTATGGCCCAGAAACAACCACAAATTCTGAAATCTGCCTCAAAAATTGTACCTGAAATACCTTGATTTTTGTTCCAAATCCGTATTGTTGTATAGATTGTACAGAATCGTACGGACGATACAAATCCGTACAATATGGCCTCCCACAACAGAAAAATATTTCGGCCCAAAACTCACAAAAAAGTTTCTCAGGAATCATGCCCTCTTTGCTTCTCACTTTCCTCTCTCAAACATACTCATAAAATCTCTTTCAATCTCCTCCCGATGTCTTCTCAACATTCAACATGTCTTGCACACTACCCAATGCATTCTTTCATAATCTGAAAATGACATTTTCCCCCCAAAGTGTCTTTTCACCTTCCCCAACCCTAGATCCAAAGGCCAAGATTAGATCTTGCCTTTTTCAAGATCAAGGGTCATGATCCATTTCCTCCAAAATGTCTCATTTAAATTAAAATGATTTTCACTTTATTACATAAGTGCTTTATGAAAATAAATTCACTTTAAAAATATAAGGTACACTTTATTAAAAAGTCACTTTAATAAAAGAACCACTTAAAACAACTTTATAAAAACTATTACAAAGTTAAGTGCATGGTAGTGTAAATATTAAGGTAACATTTGCATACAAGACAAAACATGCGGAGTACCTCCCGAGATAAATATCTAACATTGCACTAGGTGGGTGGCCATCGATATCCACCTCGATCAATCCTCCCTCATTAGGAAGCAATGGTATCCATTGCGTTGAGTTCCTGGGGGAGAGGGGAAAGTGTTTGTTGAATTTGAATCTTGGTGAGATTCTTGCCTTGCTAGAGAAGTTGTGTTGGTTAGCTATTTGAATACCGTCACGAACCATTTTTTGGTGGGGTTGAATATGTTCAACCAACCTATTGTATCTTGGATTGACTGGGAAGTGTGTAGGTACCATTGTAGGTGAAGAAACAATATCTTATTTCTCTTCTGCAATCTGCTTCAGTTGGAAAGAAATGTTTTGGGACAAGGTTGCAGTGATTGCAGTGTCTTTCTATTTACCTTTTGAATAGATTGTGAAGAGGCTGAATTTTATAGTATGAGATACTACCTTGCCGCACTTTTTTGGTGGGACAGTAGTTGGAACTACCTCGAGTATCCTGTAGAGATGACCCCCCAGAGTAACAATGACACTACGGGGTCGAGACTCATAAAGAGCATGGCGCTTCCACATATATGGTTGGCCCAAAAGAACATCACATACATTCAGTGGAGAAACATCACATAATACCTCATCCTTGAAGGGTTGGATGCCATATGACAATCGACACTATTGGCTGACACGGAGATCTCGTCCCTGGCGAAGTCACCCAATGTTGTATGGTTGCAAGTGTGGTGTTGTCGACAATCCCAAATGTTTCACGACCTTTACTGAGATGAGGTTCTTCTGCATTTCTCTATCAACAATAAAATGCAACGGGGTCCCCTTCACCCACATATGTGAATGAAAAAGGTGATTACTCTCTTCAAGATCTGTTGGTTTTTCTAGTTGAATTGTTGCAGTCGTGACAATAGCAGTGGGGTTTGTGTCGATGATCTGTCTTCTCCCATTATTTTCTAAATCTGATTCTAAATCAAGCTTTGACTCCTTTTCTTTGATCTTGGACACGAATGATTTTTTTGAGTGACATTCATTAGTGTTTTCCCAAGGGATTTTGTGGAAATCGCACCACTTTCCAATGTCCTTCTTCGTCCTTTTGTTACCCTTCTTTTCTTGTGGCTTGGAATGGTTTTCTAGAGGCTGGTTTTTATGGTCGTCTTTACCATACTTTTTTTTTTTTGGATTTGCAGACTCGAACTCCAGTTTGTTTTGGTCCCTAAATTTCTTCTTGATTTTTATATCATATCAATGGGTAGCTCCCAGTGATGAGATGTCTATAAAATCCATTTTGGTTTGGATGTAACTATGCAAATCCCCGCGGTATTTCAGAACCAGATGTCACTCAGAGTATTTGATACCCAACTTGGTGCACAAGGTATGGAAAGTATTTGTGAAATTCGGCACTGTTTTCCCCCTCTCTTACTGCAGTGTGGTCAATCTCATGTAATGGTCATCATAGTTACCAATAGGGTAATATTGTTCCTTGACCACATCCACAAAATATCCCAAGTGGGCTCAGCCCCATATATTCCAAAATCCTATGTGGAAATTTTCTCCCAGTAAGTTTCCCACCAATGTTTGACATGTGGGAGAGCCTTAAGGAGTGTGAAGGTGATCTTTTCCCTGTCGGAAAAATTGTGAACAAAGAAATAACCTTCTAGCATATTTAACCATTTTTCTAGGGCATCGATCTGACCTTCAAATACGGGAATATCAAAATTAACTTGTACTTTGAAAGGAGATGTGCCTCCAAAGTGATCGCTTGATGAATATGTGTCTGTTTTTATCGGCAGGCATTGAAGGATGTGGGAAAATTTCTCCATCATTTCATCCCTCTGTCGTGTGATAGATTTCTCAAGCAACAGATTAATAGAATCTTTTGCTATGTCATTTTTATTTTCTTCTTCCATGGAGGGTTTCTTGGGCGTGCGAGATCGATTTTCCTCAAGAGAGACAAGTTGGAGACTCAACTTTCTATACTTGGACCCCATTGGGGACATGCACTGAAAAACGATCAAGAGTAACTTGCTCCGATACCATTGATCCTGATTATTTTCGACACAAAATGAAAGCGGAGATATAATAAAGAAATGTACATAGATATATCATATATCCAATAATATAATAGATATATATCATATATATAACCATAAACACAGAGATACAATAATACACAATTTCTATTAATGACCGAAATGTACAAAACTATAGAAATACAAAGTGAAAGACTCACTAGAATGGTGAAAGCTTATCTCTGAGAATAGATGTGACGGCTAATCTCATTTGAAAGAAGATGGATTTTTACAATGAGGCTCCAAAGGAATTTTTAACATAAAGAAAATCCAAAACTCTAACCCCGGAAGATGAAAATCCAACAGTTTTGTGGCCCCCGTTTTGGGTAGTTTGGTGTATCAACTTCCCAGGGATGTAACTTTGGCATACGATATCCTTTTGGGGAACATGATAGCTCGTTGGAAAGGCATCGATGAGGATATTCATTTTGGGGACTCAATCAAAGCTTAAAACTTTATTTGAGGTGTTTGATCATGAAAAAACGTCGTTTAGGCCCTCAAAATGGACCCGGAAGTTTGGGACCCAAAAAACTGCTAAAAATAGTAAATTGCCAACAAATTGTTTTGACCCAGTTGGAATAGGTGGGTGGCCACTAATATCCACCTAGATCAGGGACAAAAATGGTAGATTCTATAGTATTGGTTGAATCGGACGACAAATATTGTAGTAGAAGCACAATCAAACAACCCTAATACTTTTTGCATTCAAAATAACACGATGTATAATTGTCAAGCCAGGACCCGAAGGTGTAATTCAAATTTTCCTTTGTAATTTCAAGTCCAACATCGATTGGATCGGATGGTCCACAATCATTTCTGGTTTGGTTGGCAGTTGACCAGAGTCAACACAAACTTGGACCTGAAGCTTTTAACAAAATCATTTTATATTATTTTGAGTCCGTCGTTGATCAAGATCGGATGACCCTCATTATTTCTCATTATGTTGATTATTGACCAGAGTCAAAATAGACTCGAACGCAAAAATATAATTCAAATACACATGTATATTAGTCTCCCACTCAATCGTTTATTATAACCCAAATGTTGGTTTGGTTAAGTGCTTGGATAAGGTGTGTGGGTGGTTTCCCCCAGTCATAGGTTGAGGTCATATCTAAAGTGGCAATGAGTTAAAGCACCAAATGGGATAAACTCATGGTCATAGGCCCTGGTCACAATTGTTGGTCACATGGGAAGGAGGTAAGTCCTCGGGGTCTTACACATTGATAAACACATAGCGCCTTCATGATTTGGACCATGGTCCTAGCCTTCAGTCCTATTGGAGATTTGAAGCAAGAGCCACTTCCATGAACAATTGGAGCATGACAAAGCCTATGGTTTGAATGAATTGATAGTGACATTCTGATCCTGTAGAGGATTGAAGAAAATTTGAGAACCACTACAGAGAAACAAGAAAATTTTGATTTTGAATGTGACTCATTAGAATTCATTGATTAGATTCGATCATCAATCCAACCAGACTTTACACAATGAAGAAAAAAAGAAGAAATTTACTATGAAAATGCACTTGAAGAAAGTTTAAAAAAAAAAAACTCAGATCTCGAATCCAGTTAACTCTTCAAGGGATCAGATTTGAACAACTTACAAAGGATTTGAGGTATTTTAACTTAAACCTTTTTTAATAATAAAATGTTAACATTATCATGAAATTAAATTAAGAGGTGCATTGAAAGAGACACATTGTTTCAAATTCATACTTGTTGAGAGTCTATATAAACAAGAAAGTATTGGTCTAATTTAGAAGATCAAAACATAGACAGAGTCCAAGGAAAAGCCTGAAACATTCAAATGAAGTGAGGGTGGAATGGAGGAGCAAGGGAGGATTGGAGTCCTCTACAGGTTGAAGCTTGAAACAGGTAGTTGCATATTCCACAAGTTGGTGTGCTTGAAAACAAGAGGATTGGAGTCCTCTATAGGTTGGAGCCTGATCTACAGGGAGTTGGTGCTTCCTTAAATTGGTGCTTGGAAAACAGGGGATTGGTGTCTCCTTCAGTTAGCACTCAAAAAAAGAGATATCGATGTCTCTTACAAACTGTAACTTGTAAATGAAACATATTTTTTATGATTGTTACATTTAAAATTTAGAGTTATGTACATTATTGTTGATAAATTGTTGTAAATTAACAAAGAATTAATTTAATTTGAGAAAAATAAGCAATATTGATTCACCCTCCCCCCCTCTTAGTATTGAAAAACATTCCAAAAATTGGTATCAGAGAAAGATTCCTTCACCATAGTCTAACCACTTGAAGGCGGATTCTGAGAAATCCAATGGATCAACAAGAAGGAATGTCCTCCAACAGAGCACCATTATTCAAAGGAAATGATTATGCATTTTGGAGTATAAGGATGAAAAGTTATATGATGG
>WSFP011410417.1:0-24694 GCA_009831015.1 Picea engelmannii
AATTTCTTCTTGAGAAAATTTATATCCTGCATATTAGACCCTGCAACAAGCATATCATCTACATACAATAGCAAGATAATATAACTTCCATTTTCTAGCCTTTTAAAATAAACACAATGATCAAAATGACATCTACTATAACCTTGTTCTATCATAAACCTGTCAAACTTCAAATAACACTGCCTTGGAGCTTTCTTTAGGCCATACAAGATCTTCTTCAACCTGCATACCAAATTCTCCTTCCCTTTGACCTCATACCCCTATGGTTGCTGCATATAAATCTCTTCCTCCAAATCCCCATGGAGAAAAAATGTTTTTACATCTAACTGTTCAAGATGCAAATCTTCTACTTCCACAAGACTTAAAATAGTCCTAATTGAAGTCATTTTAATAATAGGAGAAAATATTTCATCAAAATCTATACCTTTCTTTTGTGCAAACCCCTTTACAGCAAGTCTAGCCTTGTACCACTTTTCTTCTGTATCTTCTTCCTTCAACTTGTAAACCCATTTATTCTGCAATGCTCTTTTTCCCATAGGCCACTAAACCAAGTCCCAAGTCTGGTTATTTTCCAAGGAATCCATTTCCTCTTTCATGCCTTGCTCCCACTTCTTTTTGGTGTCTACCTGCATTGCCTCTTGATAACATTCTAGTTCACCAGAATCAATCAACAATAAATAATACAATGAAGGAGAGTGTCGTTCAGGGGGTATACTTAACCTGGTAGATCTTCTAACAACACTTGCAGGTGTTTGAGGTACCTGCTGCTTCTATTGTTGTACATTTTGATTTCCAGTTTCCTTTGGAATTTCTTTTTCAGTGATCTCATCAAGCACTATGTATTCTTGTTTTTCTTCTTCCTATTTCTTTCCCTGTAACTGATCTTTGTACATGACCTTCTCATTGAATATGACATATCTACTTCTAATGATTTTGTTATTTTCATAATCCCATAAGTGATAACCAAAATCATTAACACTGTATCCAATAAAGGTACACTTCTTGGATTTAGACTCAAGCTTTGTTCTACTTTCTTTATCAATATCGAGAAATGCTTCACAACCGAAAGTTTTAAAAAAAGAATAGTTTACCTTTTTTCCTGTCCATTCCTCCTTTGGAATTCTACCATCCAAAGAGCTTGAAGGTCCTCTATTTATTAAGTAAACAACAGTATCTACAACATCTTCCTAGAACTATAATGGAAAATTGGCATGTAATCTCATACTCCTTGCACGCTCCATGATTGTCCTGTTCATCCTTTATGACACACCACTTTCTTGTGGTGTTCTTGGAACTATCTTCTCTCTACAAATCCCATGGTTTGAATAGTAATCATCAAACTCCTTGCTGCAATATTCACCTCCATTATCTAATCTGAGACACTTGAAACTTTTTCCTGTCTTATTCTCAACCAAAGCTTTCCATTTCTTAAAAGTATCAAAAACATCAGATTTTTGTCGAATCAATAAACCCAAGTTTTTCTAGTCACATCATCAATAAAAGTAACATAATAATGAGAGCTAGCAAGAGATGATACCTGATTTGGTCCCCATACATATGTATGCACAAGCTCTAACCTTTCACTCTTCTTTTCTTTTCTGACTCTGAGACATCTAACTCTCTTCTGTTTTCCATAAACATAATGCTCACAGAAGTCCAAATCAATTTGTTTAAGATCTAGAAACAAATTTCTTTTGTGAAGTATCTGCATCCCCTTCTCACTCATGTGTCCAAGCCTATGATGCCATAGTGTTGTATCCACTCCTATAGAATCTAAAGAGATAGAAGATTCAGTATTACGAGTACATAAATACAATGTACCTACCTTCTCTCCTTTCACTATCACCAATGATCCTTTGATGACCTTCCACGTCTTATTTGTAAATATGGATATAAAACCTTCACTTGCCAATTGCCCTGTTGAAATTAGATTTTTCCTTAAATATGGAACATGTCTTACCTCTTTCAACAACCATTGGTTTCCATTGCATTGCTTTATTTTTACCTTTCCCATTCCAACAATTTTGCATGGTGCATCATCACCCAAATGAACCTGTCCAAATTCGCCTTGAACATAATCTAGAAAATGTTTCCTATGGGGCATGGCATGAAATGAAGCCCCTGAATCTACTACCCATGACTCAGAAATATTATCTACAGAAAGAATCAAAGCATCTTGTAACACATCACCTGTTACATTTGCTTCCTGATTTCTCTCCTACTGTCCATCTCTTTGTTTCTTTGGAGCTCTACAGTCTTTCTTCAGATGTCCTTTCTTCCCACAATTCCAACACTCTATCTTTCCAAGTCTGGATTTGGATCTTCCCTTCCTAGAATTCCCACGGTTCCCGAAACCCTTTCCTCTATCCTTTTTTCTTCCCATGTTCTCCATGTTCAACACATTTTCTGATGTCTCACCTGCTCTTTTCGGTCACATTTCCTCACTAAGGATAACACCAACAACATCATCAAATTTTAAAGTATTTGAACCAGAGACAGAGTTACTTACAGCCATGACCAAGCTGTTCCAGCTTTCTGGTAATGAGAACAAGATTAGAAGAGCCCTGACCTCATCATAAAATTCCACTTTTACATAACTTAGTTGATTAGTAACCGTATTAAAATCATTTAAATGATCTGCAATAGACCCACCTTCCGACATCTTCATATTAAATAATATCTTTATTAGAAATACCTTATTGGATGTCGAGGGTTTTTCATACAATTTGGCCAATGCGTCCATCAAACCCTTTGTTGTCTTTTCTTTGGAAATATTAAAAGCCATTGATGCTGCTAGGCTCAGCCATATCATTCCTAGAGACTTTTTGTCAAGAATCTCCCATTCTTCATCCTTCGTAGCTGCCAACTTCTTTTATATTCTGCCCAATGGTAGGAATAGATCCTTCTGATAGATATAGTCTTCCATCTGCATATTCCATAACTGGTAGTTTTGGTCATTGATGCAGGCGCGCTCCCCAGTGCACGTCCACTCACAGGATCTTCTTCTTCTTTTCTCAGCCCGAATAACTCAAATGTTCTTCTATTTCCCTATCGGGAAACCTTCACCCACAGAACTCTCGCTCGATTACCTTTCTTTGCTTGTCGGAGAATCGAACTTCGCGACTTCGAGATGTCAAATGCCAATCACTGGGCTCTTGAATCCCCGAGACCCGATGGCCAGTCAACACTGAATTTTCTCTTCCTTCTATCGGAGTTTTCTCTATTGCGCTTTTGTTACTTACGATGCCAAGCTCTCGGTTCTCCGACTTCCGATGCCCGATGCACCGAAACTCTGATGCATGCATGAGATGTCTCTTCAACTCCCCGTCACTTCTATCGGGATTTCAGACTTCGCGGGATCGCGAATCCTAATGCCCAATGTTTCGATACTTTACTTTCCCCGAAATCCGATATGGTGTGCCACCTATCCTCCACCAACTCCTGTGGCCTCATTGTACTTTCCCCATCGGGATATCGCGTTTCACGATTCCAAGCTGTAAGAGTATCATGTATCCGAAATCTCCAATGCTCCGAACCCCGAATTCTTTGAATCTTCTGACATGCGTCCCAAATGATGGACGGTTCTGGGCTCGTCGGGATATCGCAGATTGCAATATCACAATTCCCGTTGCAATAATTTGGAGGTTTGATCTACGAAACCTCGATACATGATATACGTGTAGATCCAATGGTCCTGGATGACTTGGATCAACACTCTATCTATCCTAAGCTTAAACCTTCGGGAATACACCACTGTGTCTCCCCTACACATCCACAAGATCTGACGGTTCATAGAGATTCACGGATCCTCCTCGGAGAATACCGACCGTCCATTCCTTCCCACTGAATTCTACGAAAGGACTAAGTGTTCTTTTCCACGAAACTCGTTCACCTTCTTGCAAACTTGCGATGATTCCCTCGAAATTCAAGTCACAACTTGTCCTCATTGTTCTCCAACAAACTCAAAGGCATATCCTTCCTGATCTTTTCCCACATCTTAAATCTTTTAGAAAGAAAACCCTCTTGTGCGCACTCCTTGCGGCAAACTTTCAACACGTCTAAGTGATGAAATCTCTTTGACTCTGTGCAGTCCGATAGCAGCAGTCTTTCAGCTGATGCTCAGGTTCACAACACTAAACTTCACTTGGCCTACGCACTCCTTGCATGACTCCTATGTCCAACTGCACCTTTGAGGAAATGAGAACAAAATCTATCTCTATTTGAACCCCTCTGTCAACGCACTCCTTGCGGACAATTCAACTACACTCCTTGCAGGAATTCTCTGGCTCAAATAGAGAAACAATTGAAACTCATTCCTCCTTCCCTTCAGATTCCAAACTCAACATGAAATCATATACACAACAATAAAGCAAATGCATAACAGGAAAACAAATACTCATGAGAACATCATTTAACACACATACACAGAGAACAAACACAAAACCATGAATCTGAATCAATTTCTTCTATTAATTCAAGATCTATACATGGGTATTCTTCTATGCTCTCTACTATCCTCTTGTGCTCTTTCTGCTTCAATAATCATGCTCAGGCTCATGTTACAATGATACAATGAGGGTGTCTATATCCGTTTTCCCTCCAGCTCCTAAACTGTCTAGTCTAGAATTAAAAATCATATCTACCTGCATTAACTATATTAAATGTTGTCTATCTACTAAGGACGAGAGTGAATCGCTCAAGGTCCAATACAGTATACAAAGTGCGCCTAATTAAATCTCCTCATTAATGTTTGCGCAACAGTTTCAAGGTGAAATTGAAAAAGAAATTGTGTTGGCTTGTCCAGCTGTCCTCTGCTTCCGCGCTAGCTCACTTGACGTGTGAGATGCTCTTGCATCAGCTGTTAAATTTCTCGACCCTAAACTTTCCATCTTCCGACATTGCTCCCACTCGAACCAGGAACCCTCTTTTCCTGTGAGTTACCTTTCACTCTGATACCAGTTGTTACAAAAAACAAGATCGTGGAGCAATAAAATAAAACAAATGCTGAAACAAAACACATAAGATACACAATACAATAGAGAAACAGATTTATGTGGTTCACCTAGTGTGGGCTACGTCCACCAGAGAAATTGCCAGGTCCTTCCTTTATTATTTTCCATCATATGAAGGGATACAACCTACAACAAAACCTGTTGTAACTTCCTCTTATTTATCTCACAGTCTCCTCTCTTAGAATACAATACTCACCATCATGCATAGCTACAATACATTTCCTTCATAACAGAGGGTTTCCTTCTAGGGAAAAAAACCCTAACATAATTTCTACCATTAGATATGCGACCTTATAATGAACAGTCCAGATTTATAATGAAATTACAATATACATTTACAAGGAAATTTTTCCTTTGGGGGCTTCATCCCCGAACCCCCATCGGGGGACGCTGCCCCCGAACCCCTCAGCCGGGGGGATAGACCCCCTGGACCCCATAGAGGGGGTACCCCCCCTCTTCACTCCCCCGCATGGAAGAGTGTACATACTTCTGGGGTGTAAAGTATTCATGGGGTATAAACACAGATGAAAGAAAGGACCTCTAAATTAGGAACATAATCAGGCTCCACAACCAACATTTACTTGCTAAGTGATTTGATATAGATAGATAGATCTGTTTATGGTTTGTGCTAATGATGCATATGGATGTTAGATCTGACTTATATGAATGTGCTAGTGCCTGAATCTGTTAGATCTAGCCTACTTCTCTATGATAAGTGCTTAGATACATCAGATTTGAATGAATGATGTGATGCTCTGTTTTATCTATGGAGTAGATAATGGTCAAATATTGATGAATTGTTGGTGCTAAGTGCTCTGTTAAGTTTTACAATCACAGATCTGTGTCCCAGCTAAGTTTGCAGACATCTGAGTCCTGCAACCACCCCTACCTCTACCTCGGGTGAGACTTCATCTACTTCATAGGTGTTTCTGAAAGGGTGGGTAGTTAGGGTTTTATTGGTGAGATTTTGTAGTGTTGAACCCTGGGTCTACCCTTGTGCCAACAATGGTACGATATAGATACAATAGATAAGGTGGTATCTAGATCCCCCAAAATAGAGTAAAAGTTTTTCTCTAAACAATTAATCAATGGCAATGAAAGGGGTCATAAGTGGAAACCAAAGAAGTATATAGGTATAGTTCCAAATACATTCCAATAGTATTTAATGTTACTAAACAATTATTAGAGAGGATAATGTACCTATACTTTTCCATGAAGTCAAAAATTAGTGGTTGAAAAGGAAAATCAAGACATCCACAACATTGTGGTGGTGGTCGTCATATAATAAAAAAACAAAGTATGCAATTCCCATGAATAAAAATACACACTCCTCATGATGGAAATATGACCACAATAATTTAAGAATCAAAACAGTTGTAGAGTGATAGAAAGTGCTAGGGCTCCTGCAACAAGTATTTCTGGTCTTTGAAAAATGCATGGAATATTTGGAACTTGTAAGATGTTGGGATTCATATAAAGGATCCAAATAAATTTCAAATGCTAAGGATATATAAAAACTAATAAATGATAAAGATATGTGACCAATATTTTTATCCATTGAGGAGTGCACAAGATCCATAGAAATTTGAAAAGCTTTGTTGGAAAATGTTGTTGGAACTGTATCACAAGAAAGATACTTCTAGAACATATATTATACCATGTTATGGGATATATAACATTCTACTAGATCCATAGTAGGAAATAATGGTGTTGAATAGGATCCATAGAAGGTAGGAAATCCTTGAAAAGATGAAACAAAAAGTCAACAAACATTTTATTTCATTTCTTTGTGCAAACCTTTTTTATTAGTAAGTTTATTTTTAAACAAGATTTGCCTAACTGTGCCCAAGCTATTTTCAGTGATATAATTTACATAAGACAAGGAATGAAATAAAAATTATATTTTTCTAACATTCTAAGGTCCAATGGTTCTCGAGACATCTTTCCACCATTATATTTATTCTTCATTTATTCTTATGTTTTCTTTTCTTTTCTTTTCTTTTTATTTATTTATTATTTTTTCAAAATACTAGAAAATCAAATAGCTAAGGGTGAAAATTGTATGGAAACTACACTATCAACTTAAAAATTTCATTCATTGGCATATGTTGTAAATACAAATATCTTATGGATTGGTGATCCCTCTCACTCACCTAACTATGGTCAGTAACAAACAATGAGATAGAACACTATGTATTTTCACTCTCGATTCAAAACTTGTACGTTCAATTCATGCTAATAAGAGAGAAGAGTAGGTATTACCTTTCTTGTGATGGTTTTCCTATAATTATTCACGGTGATGTAGCTCCAATATCCAACTCCTATCTTCCACAATATTTCACCTACACACAATAAACACGACACACTTCTCTCAACCTTGCTTGGCACCAAGAGAAAACTATTTATAAGTAAATCTAATATAATTTCCCAAGGAAAATCGAATATACCAATGTTTGAACGTAAGAAATATGAATTATAATAACTGGAGGGGAGAATATCATAGATATATATCATATATCTATATCATAAATGTAATAAAGTATAGCAACATATATACCTAGATACCATTGCAACACTTTCCCAACTCCGATCTCGCAATTATCCTCCTTAGAACTCTCTCACTTAGAGGAAAAATAAGACGATATTTTATATAAAAGTACGGGTAAGATGGCCTACCTCACCTAGGAAGCTACTCTCACAAGTGTCCATGACCCAAATATCCTCTCACTCAATACAAAAGAAAGAGTCTCTCTTTGGTTTCTCTGTATTAGCATAAGTCTAATATGTATGGTTGAACTCTATCCCATCCCTTTCATTTGGAATTATTTTATAGGAATATGGAGGAAGACAAGAGATAGGTTATAGGATTGGAACTTGGGGAAAATAGGTCAGGCACAAATTCCATAGCTCATAATGCATCATGGCCAACCCATCCTTCACTGATCTCCATGAAATGTTTTTAATTTATAAGGTTACAAGGATGGTCATGGGTCTCATAAGAACAATAAGGACAAACCATGAGTTTCCTATGTGCACCAAGAATTGAAAAACTCATTTCCCTAGGGAAAGCATGACCAGTCTCAAAACTATGATTTTTGGAGAAAATAACATGTGATATCAACAAGATAACAATAGTAGGTACCCTTTTAGGTTTAGGGTGAAAACAAAATTGTACATATGTCCCCTAATTTATAATTCAAAAGTGGAATTTATGGAAGAAATACATTACTAAAGTACATGATATTGTAGTGGCATAAGAAAGTATCTCGTAGATCAAGGAAACAATAAGTACCTACAAATAGACATCAACCAATCATAAATATAGATCATCCCTGAGGTAGTCATACCCATTCTCAAATATATGAAACATCATTGCCACCAACACAATACATTATAGATCCATTGTTCTAAATTAGATCATTATATTGTTTTTCATCTCTCTCAATCCTTTTGGAGTGGAAAAAATTGGAGGAGTCTGTAACATCCCCACTATAATCCCCATTTTAATTAATTCTTATGTAGATATAATATGTTGCTACCTCCAAGTGATGTAATATGAAAATTTTATTTCCTTTTATTATTAATAAAATGTGATGTCAGCTACTAAGGGGACATGGACAAGAGATGGGGGCTGGATTAATCAACAAGAGGGGGTAGTGTCTAGGATAATTTCCAAGAGGGGCCCAAGGGGGGAATACACATGTACATGGATTTAACCAGTTTTCCTGAATTTTCTATTGTATATGTGTTACACATCAAAATTCCTCACTTTGACAATGTCACAAGCATCACACTTTCATTGTCGCAAGTGTCACAAGTGTCACACTTTTATTGTTGCAAGTGTCGTAAATGTCACATTCTCTTTAACTAAGTGTCACATCTCAAATCAAACCATGAAAACACTTGCTCCAACCCCTAAAAAATGTTATAAGAATAATCCCCATCATCTAACACTCTAAACAAGTCTTTTTACTAGGGATTTACTCATCTTGGTGACTTTTGAAAGATCAAAGCTCCCATGCTCATACATAGGGAGCACTAGCACTCTTGTCCATCTCAGAGGGAGTGCTGCAGTGATATGTTGTTCACTATAAGGGAGTATTTATTTGATTGAGTAAATCTTGGAGGAAATCCCACTTTCCTCTAAAGATAGCTTTCGATGGATCGGGTTAGTTTGGCTCGAATCTAACTCTGGGGCTACATCTAAGGAATGTTGCATCTAACTATTGGAGCCATATCCTCAACTAATTTGAAATATACCCAAGGTAGTTGAGCTTCTCAAAGCCTATAAATGGATGCATTTCCATGGTGAAAAAGAAGGACAAATCAACAAAGCATTGTTATTTTGATTGTGGATCTTTCGAGCAAGGGTTGGATAAGGACTTGGAGAGGATACTGCAAAATCATCTAAAGATTGTAAGTTTCCTTTTGAAGTTCTTATTAATATACTTGGCCTTCCTTCAAGTATGTGTTTACATGTGCTTGTATATGCTTGTATTAATATTCTTAGATCAATTTACTTTGTCTAATACATTAGAGTAGAAGATAATTGTTTGTTTCTTGCTGTCCATTGTAGGTATTGTTTGAATCTTGCATGTTACAAGGAAAATATCTCTATGGAAAGGGGTAAACCAAAAAATATGGAATGACACACAAAAATCAACTCTAATCCCAAGTATTATATATAAAATAAATTCTAATAAGACAAGGCTATGAGCCTACCTCGTCCAGACATTTGATGAAGACCATCATTGAGCATGCAACCCAAATCTTTACACCTGCAACTTGTCCTAAACAACCAACATACACAAGCATATAATGATAATGTATAGTTTTAGCATATACATTATCATAATCCATTAACATGCATGAAAAAAAATCCTATAAAAAATAATAATTCAAATATTTGCAAGATATCAATTGGATGAGAAAAGAGTATTTCTATTAGAATAATCAATAGAAGTACATATGTGACAAAATTCTATACAGACACATATTGGAACCGAGAAATTAAGTCCCTCCAGATGGGCCTCCACCACCTCAATACTCCACCAAATGAAATATCATATAAAGGAGTTGATGAGGTTCTCCATCACAAAAAAGGAATATCTTGGGGGTTGAACAAGGAGTTCAGACTTTCAAGGACAAAGGAATGCAGACTCAATATGAAGTGAAATTTCTCTAGAGTGTATTTGCTCTAAAATTTTAATTGTTGAATACCTCAAGGCTTGGATATGGATAAATTTATATCCTTCAAATGGAACTGAAGGGATGAGTCAAATTGTTTCCAGTATATGGAAGGTCAATGATGATCGATCTAGTGACATAGCATGGAAACCTGACATTATTTTTAATTTTGAGCACCAAACCCAATGTACGTGGGTTGTAGTGCAGAAACCTATGTATATGACTCTTTCATAATGGATATAACATGTATATGTGGAAAAATGTGTTTTTCTGACTTTGGAAGGTGAGAAAGGGGACTTCAGATCTGCATAGGGAAATGGAAAGGCCATCCAAGCAAGTTGCATGGAGTGAGGAAACATGTGTTGTAACAGATGCCCAGTAATGTGTGAGGTCATAGGATTATCTATGATGGCTAAAATAACTTATAATTCATAGAATTGGAGTAATGGAGACTCAACTAGAAGTATTATTTACTCATGAGAATATTACAATCCATAATGGCTTTGTACACATGGATGCCAATCTGAATTACACTGCAGATCCATGTGGAAATATATCAAATAGTTTTTCATGGCCATTAATAGGAAATACAAAGCGGACATATGCCATAGGATGTCATAGTCACGAACAAGGGAAAGTGGAATCTAGTCTCAAAATCAATCTGAATATATATGTATACAATGGAGTACAATATGATCTCCCATGATCACTGAAGTCATATAGGTACTAGTCCAATGAAAGAAAAAAACAAATTAGGAATGTTTCTACTGTAAGTTGGAGGTCTTCTACACTATATGTTGAAGGTGCATTTCTACATCATGTGAATACGGAAGTTGAGGTTGAGCACAATGAGACTTTGTTTGATCACTGGTCATTAAGGTATACCATTAACAATCATGAGACAACCTACCAATATGAAAGTAGGTATCAAGGTACCGAGTACATTCTAAAAGTGTCAATAATGGTGTTGAGTTCGAACACATGAAGAATCCATTGATCAGGAGACATTGATGTATCCCCAACTATTGATGCTAGGAGAACCTGCCACTAATGAATGCAATCCTCTAGGTACTCATAGGACTCTAGGTCTCATTTCCATAATAGATTACCTGAAGTCAATGGAAGGAGGCCCACTAAAAGGAGAGCATTAGGGAATCTCTCATCATTCATCTTGAGGTATAAAGAAAGAGATTGATGATTAGGAGGAGCTTAGAAGAATAGTATGTTCATGAACCAATGGCTCTGTTCATACCTCTCATGCACGATATGCAAGTGGTGCATGAAAGATACACTTTGAATATAATCCAATAAGGAAAATTGTCGGCAAATGTGAGGAAACCACCAATAATTCTAATGGAATCCAAGACACTATAGAAATCCCAATGTGTGAATAGATTTTTTGTCTTCAAACACAAGGGAAAAACCCCAGTCAGCGACTAATGAGGAGATTTCAATTCTTGGGTTCAAGGTTACCTACCCATAATGAAAGTAGGACTAGGGTGCAGGGTAGGACAATAGTTTCATGTGACTATGAGATACACTGAGGGTATGTTTTACATGCAAATTCAAGAGTTATGGGAAATGGCCGAAACAGGATTATAGACTTCCTTTCAAAAAGAGCATGAGACATATGGATAACTCAAGAAACATAGACTTGATAGTAATACTTCATGATGTAGGAGGCATAAAAAATTCTCCATAGGGACTGGAAGAATAACTAGTCGGAGGAGTAAACTCTAAGTAACAAGCTCATATTCCTAAGGTCATGCTAAATCCAAACTTTGGATGAAATTGGACTCAAAAGTTCATGCTATGTTCAAAGGAGACACGATTGTTGCCGATATGGGATAATATTCTTTTCCCGCTCGTCTTTTTTTTTGTTTTTTCATAGGAAAATAAATTCTATGATACAGGAGAGGAAACGAGTGTCACAAGTAATAAAATAGCTCCAAACAGTGGAAAATACCTATGCTCAATGAATGGAATTGAATTCAGGGCATGGACACTCGGGGAGGATGTTTCCTCTTAGGGTACAGGGTGTCAAGATGCAAAGGTTATATAGAAGGCTTTTCTTGGCTAGTCATGCAAATTGTTGAGGTAAGAGGCTCATAATGAGAAAGCAGGAACCAGAAATAGGCTCAATACTGCAAGCATGATGATGGAATGTGATTACATATTAACTCCAAATAATGTCCTTTTTTGTAGATTTAGTCCCCTAGGCCTGAAAAAGTATAAAATAATACCCAGGAGAACTCTTCTAGCTAATGGTGACTAGAGTATTCATTTTTCTTAAGTAGTCTACTTGGTCCGTAAAAGGGTTAAACTTATACCAAATATATGTCCTTTCAAATCCATTTAACGAGTGTGAAAGTGACAAGTTCACTCGGAAATATTTTCATTTTTTCGAGAGCTGGAAAATAGATTTACCAAGGCTCGAGGGGAGTCCCATAGGTAAAGGTCAGAATGCTTGTGATAAATAATATTGGTTTTGAACACAAAGTGATATCGAAACTATAAGGAACCCTCGGTCCTATGAAATAATTTTTGTATGGGAACCAAATGGAACAAAGGTTCTAACTAGGGATACCATGTTTAGTAAGCCTCTACCACTTAATAACGACACTTCTAGTAGTAGTAAGAAATTTACGTGTTGCTAATAAATGGGTTCATACCTAGGGTGTATGGATCACCGTCATAGAATTATGCAAGAGTGAAAAATGGAGTGAAAAACTATCATATATGCCAGTGAAATAATATACCTGCTAAAGGCATGAACGAGTGGTATGATGATGGAAACTGCAAAAAACAAATCCTAGAAAAAACTAACAAAAAACAAGTCTTTCCATTCCACTATTATTCCATAAGGTCAAAAATTAACACAAACTATAGGAATTGGGTAAAAAGAAATTCTACTAATAGTAAAAATAGACCATTTTACCACACCATTTCAGTTTTTTCATCCACATGGTGAATTTAGGAATTTTTTCCCATGATCTTTAACTATCGATTGTAGGAACTACAATCAATAGAATTAGCAAACATTTGGACCAAGTAAGTTCCCATCCCCTCTACTTCAATTGCAATGGTTTAAATTTCAATTTTAGGCCCCAATTGTTTAGTATTAGAGGGCCTAACATGGAAACTAGGGCATACGTGGGTGACAGTTCATCGGGTCACATATACGACCCCATATATGTGGGCAAAGCAAATCTTGAATACGAATCCCTCTACGCGACTGTTACCAAGTTAGACCACGTACAAGTTCGTGAAAATTATTTTTGAAAGGTTTTAAATGAAATGATTGACTAGAGGGAGAGGGACCATGAAGAGATAGATGCAATAGTGGGAAGGGATGCAAGGGCCCAAAAATATTTAAAGAGATGTTTCCTTTATAAATTTTGGGCTCTCAAGGGAATGAGAGCTCAAGTGAGGTTACTCCAGTTGCTACTAAACTACTGGGATATGGAGATATAGTCCTTCAACCTTGATGGGAAACCATTTAGGATTGAAGTGGATGATATATACTTCATCACAATATTGTCTTGTCGAGGTGAGGTAGTGAATATCAAGGCCCAAGGGGATAGTGTTAGAAAAAAAGGACCACGGAGCAATAAAATAAAGCAAATTCGGAAACAAAACATAGAAGATACACAATACAATAGAGACACAGATTTAATTGGTTCACCCAGTGTGGGCTACGTCCACCAGAGAAATTTCTAGGTCCTTCCTTTATTATTATCCAACAAATGAAGGGATACAACCTGTAGCAAAACCTGTTGTAACTTCCTGTTCTTTCTCTCATAGTATCCTCTCTCAAAATACAATACTCTCCATAATGCATAGCCGCAATACATTTCCCTCATAACAGAGGGTTGTCTTCTAGGAAAAAAAAACCTAGCATAATTTCTATCATTAGATATACAACCTTATAATGAAAGGTCCATATTTACAATGAAATTACAATATACATTTACAAGGCAATTTTTCCTTTGGGGGCTTCGCCCTTGAATCCCCATCGGGGGATGCTACCCTTGAACCCCCACCAGGGGCCCACTCACCCTAGACCCCGCAGAGGGGGTACCTCCCCTCTGCACTCCCTCGCATGGAAGAGTGTACATAATTATGGGGTGTAAAGTCTTCATGGGGTATAAACATGGTTGAAAGAAAGGACCTCTGAATCAAAAATATAATCAGGCTCCACAACCAACAATATCCCACTTGGAGACTGATCTCAACAAATCCACTGCTACTGTATATGATGGACTATGAACCTTCTTAGACCTAGCAAATTTCTCATCTTCATATTCATTCTTGAAGACCAACTGAAACTAAGTAGGAACTCAGTTTCTCTCAGGTTACTCCCTTTGTTAACATGTCTGCAGGATTCTGGCTAGTGTGCATCTTTTCCAACTTCAAATGTCCATCTTCCAAGGCGGATAGTATGAAGTGGTACCTCAACTGTGTATTCTTAGTATTCGAATGGAAGGCTGAGTTCTTTGCAAGATGAATTGCACTCTCACTGTCACGGTACAACTTGCTATTCTCTTAATTCTTTCCCAATTCCTCCATAAACCTTTGTAACCAAATCATTTCTTTACTAGCCTTTGTAGCAGCAATATACTATGTCTCTGTTGTTAAAAGTGCAAAATCCTTTTGCATTTTCGAAATCCAACTTACTGTTGTTCCACCTATAGTAAAAACATACCCTATGGTGCTCCTCCTGTTGTCTTTATCACCCGCCATATATGAATCAACATATCCCTGCAGAAAAGTGTCTGAACCTCCAAAACATAATGCATGAGTAGTAGTACCTCTAAAATACCTGAGAATCCACTTTACTTCCTCCCAATGTTCTTTACCTGGATTGTTCATATACCTGCTCACAACTCCCACTCCATGTGCAATATCTGGTCTTGTGCAAACCATTGCATACAATTCCAACACTCTATCTTTCCAAGTCTAGATTTGGATCTTCCCTTCCTAGAATTCCCCTGGTTCCCTCAGCCCTTCCCTCTATCCTTTTGTCTTCCCCCACTCTATATGTTCAACGCATTACCTGATGTCTAACCTGTGTTTTTCCGTCGCATTTCCTCACTAAGGATAACACCAACAACATCACCAAATTTTAAAGTATTTGAACCAGAGATAGAGTTACTTACATCCATGACCAAGTCGTTCCATATTTCTAGTAATGAGAACAAGATTAGAAGATCCCTAACCTCATCATAAAAGTCCACTTTTACAGAACTTAGTTGATTAGTAACCGTATTAAATTCATTTAAATGATTTGCAACATACCCACCTTCTAACATCTTCATATTAAGTAATCTCTTCATTAGAAATACCTTATTAGACGCTGAGGGTTTTTCATACAGTTTAGCCAATGCATCCATCAGATCCTTCATTGTCTTTTCTTTGGAAATATTGAAAGCCACCGACGCTGCCAATCTCAGCCGTACTGTTCCTAGAGCCTTTCTGTCAAGAATCTCCCATTCTTCGTCCTTCATGGCCATTGTCTTCTTTGCTACTCCTCCCAATGGTAGGAATAGATCATTATGATATAAATAATCTTCCATCTGCATCTTCCATAACTGGTAGTTTTGGCTGTTAAATTTCTCGACCCTAAACTTTCCATCTTTCGACATTGCTCCTACTCGAACCAGGAACCCTCTTTTCCTATGAGTTACCTTTTAGTCTGATACCAGTTGTTAGAAAAACAGGACCATGGAGCAATAAAAAAAAAAAATTGGAAACAAAACACAGAAGATACAAAATACAATAGAGACACATATTTACGTGTTTCCCCCAGTGTGGGCTACATCCACCATAGAAATTGCCAGGTCCTTCCTTTATTATTATCCAACAAATGAAGGGATACAACCTACATCAAAACCCGTTGTAACTTCCTCTTCTTTCTCTCACAGTCTCCTCTCTCAGATTACAATACTCGCCATAATTCATAGCCACAATACATTTCCCTCATAACAAAGGGTTTCCTTCTAGGGAAAAAAACCCTAACATAATTTCTACCATTAGATTTGTAACCTTATAATAAACGGTCCATATTTACAATTAAATTACAATATACATTTACAAGGCGGGGCATCACACCTGAACCCCCATCGAGGGACACTACCCCCGAACCCCCGCTGGGATCCCACTTTCCCTCGAACCCCCCAGCCAGGGGGATAGCCCCCCTGGAACCCGTAGGGGGGGTATGTGCCCTCTACACTCCCCCGCATGGAAGAGTGTACATACTTCTGGGGTGTAAATTCTTCATGGGGTATCAACATGAATGAAATCAAGGACCTCAAAATCAGGAAGATAATAAATATCCACAACCAACAACTAGGAGTGGTATGAATAAGGAGGAGTACATTATCACCCACTATGTTGTAGGCATAGATAAAGTAGGGATCCAACTCCCAATCAAGGCGATTGAGAACCTGATCTTAAAGATCAGTGTGCTTTTACTCGCATGGATTTCAGGGTCGACATCATTACACCAGGAATCAAGGAGACTCATTTTCTATGCAGTGGAGTGTTTAAGACCCATTGTTTATGACTGGTGTACCTCATTGATGGCTAACATGAAGAGCTAGTTGATAGATTGCAAACAAGGGAAAATGAGAAATTTCGTATTTACATCCATTCTTTGTATTTTTTCTTTGAGAGGGTTCTAGTATTGAGCCCTAGAGTACATATTAGTCCACATGGACAGTGCGATCCATCCATGTCATGGTGGACCAATGTGATTAGGTGGTTAGGAGGTCGTAGGGTGCCAACCCCCTACAATGATGATTTTTTTTTGGTGGTGCTGATAGGTCATAGCCATTAACTAATACCATTACAGAGGCATCGACTACAGAGGGTATTTGGACATGGGTTTGCCACCAGGTTCCTCTTATGGTGATATTGGTAATACTTGATACCATACAAAAACAAAAAATATTTGTGTATGGTATCAAGTATAAACAATTTATTTGTTGCGTAGATGTAGGTATGTGATAGCCAGATGGATTCCCATGACATCGGTGGAGGGGCCGAGGAGATGAGAAAGTGGGCGGATATGTAGAGAGAGTGTTGGAGAATGTGCAGAGGAACCTGTCTTGATTGATGCACATGATTCTTATGGTTCAAGTGGACAATATGCCAGACGTGATGCATCAATAGGTGGTGGGTGTACCTCGTGTGTGGGTGAGACTCTTTTGACGTCTAGAAAACATCCTAGTGTGCTATCATGATACACATCCAGTGCCACACGCGTAGATTCCATGGTCATATTAGCCATATATGTATTTTGAAGATGTGAGCCCCATTCTGTACTATGACACCATATTTTTTGAACTCAAAAGCATGAAATATAAAAAAAATTGGTTTGCATCTTTACTTATATATGTTAAAATGTGTACATGTAGGAAAGTTTTTTCTTTACTTAGTTACGTGACAAATTCCAATCTAAAATATAATTAGCATATGCATCAGATACATGATTAGAACTTATAGGTATGTGATTATAAGTAATAAAATAAAAGTATCATTCCAAAAGTCATACTCGTAGGAATCATCGGAGTAGAGTGGGATCTCCCACCTGGTATATTTTGTTCAGCTGACATATGACTAACTGGCTCACCTCGTGTTCAGTCTTTAGAGGTTTAGGATCACATGGTGTTCAATCTATAAAGGTTTACCATGTGATCTAGTGGTGGGATTCCAGGATCTCCCACACGACACTATACTCAGCCACATTACACATTGATGTCTCTAGAGGAATTCCACTTGAAGACACCAATTGGCCCTCGGGTGAGTAAATGACCCAAGAGACAGAAGCCATGTTCCGTGTATGATGACTAGCACTGTCTACAAATGAAAAGAACACTAAAGGTTACGTTGAAATATTCCAACCAAGGGAAAAATTGATAAGAAAGACGATGAAAAAAAGGAAAATATGTATATACACTAAGATACACTAGTATACAAAAGGTCATTCCCAAGATTGAGGGTTCAAGCATAATTCATTTTAAGGTAGAGCCCTTTTTTGGGGTCATCCAACATATTCCCTTCATAATATTCTAATTCATAGGCTCCTTTATCTAAGACACGTCACACGATATAAGGACTGTTCCACATGGGGTTGAACTTTACTTCCCCCAACGGTTCTTTCTCTTGGTCATAAAGGATAACCAAGTTACCCTCGGTGTACTATCGAGGAAAGACAAAATTATCATATTGAAATTTAACAGATCATTTATTCTCTTTGATATCCATAGAGGCATCTAGACGCCACTCATCGAGACACTCCAAGTGTATGAGACATTCTCCAATATCGTATATGTTAAGTAGGAGCTCAATTTCCAACTTAAGGGAAGGGATTTCACATTCAATTGGAAGAATTGACTCCATGCCATGTACTAACTAAAAATGAGAGAAATTGATGGAAGTCTTTACTGAGGTAAACTATGCCCAAAGTGTAGGGTAAAGCATCAGATGCTAGTTAGACTTACTCTGGATGACTGTTTTATGCAAGATGGTCATGAGATATTTATTCACCGCCTCTAGTTGTCCATTTTCCTAGGGATAATAAGGGGAAGAATGATCATGCTTAAACCTTGGTTTTGATGCTAACTCTTTCATCATTTCATTTTGAAAACGAATTCCATGATCAATAATAATCTCTCTTCAAATTCTGAATACAGATATAATTTGGTTGAATACAAAGAAATTTGCAGTCTTACCATCAAATTTAATAGTAGGCATGGCCTATGCCCATTTAGTAAAGTAATTCATGGTCACAATAATATGTTGGTGACCCGTATCCAAATCTAGGTTATAGTCCATAAAATATACACTCCACTTGGTGAAGGGACAGGTGGTGATGACTAGGTGAAGAGGGGCTGGGTGAGAGCGCATTTTCTGAGTGAACACCTAGAAAGGGTGACACTTTTTGACCTCTTCAACACAATCCTTAAAAATTGATGGCCAAAAATAACTGGCTCACAATATTTTTTGGGTTGTCGCAAGCCCAGATAAATGACCACCACAATCTGTACTATGGTATTCATTGAGAACAGACTTAGCTTTCTCGTGATTCAAGAAACAACGTAAAATATTATCTACTCCTCAATGATACAAAGTGTCATCGATGATAAGGTATTTTCTATCCTGATAACATATACTTCGTCGATCATCTCTCGAAAAATGTTGGGGTAGCTTCAAGGTTTGAAGATAAATTAGAATGTCTCCATACCAGGGGTCTAAAGATGAGATAAAGAAGATAATTCATCCACAAATGAATCGTCATGAAAAATGTCCTCATCTAGTCGAGGGAAGTCTGATATCAACTAAAAAAAAACTAGTGATTTCTTATACTTCGCCGAAGCAAAATCGAGATCGAATTATTTCATAATAAAAATCCACTTATTGTATTAAGCCCCTATGATACGCCTGGTGAGGATGTATTGAAATGGATTGATATCCGAAACTATGATATTTTTGCAAAGTAATATAGAATTTGGTCATCTTTGAACCACATGTATGATGACCAAGGCTAGTTTCTCTACATGAGAGTATTTAAGACACAAAATTTTGTCACTTGTATACTTATGTTGATCATATTTTAATAGAAATACTCTTTTCTCATCCAATTGATGTCTTGCAAATATTTGAATTATTATTCCATGGGCATATTTGCTATGAATATTAATGGATTATGCTATTGTAAGTGCTAAATTTATATATTATCACCATATGCTTGTGTATCTTGGTTTTTGAGGACAATTTGTAGGTATAAATCTTTGAGTTGCATTCTCAATGGTGGTCTTCATCGAACATCCAGACACAGTAGGCTCTTTATCTTGTCTTGTTAGAATTTACATTTATATAACATACATGGGATTAGAGTTGATTTTTGCATTCATTTCGTCTATTGTGGTTTACCCCATGCCATAGAGTTATTTTCCTCATAACATTTGTTGGTCCTAAAGTCTACACCTCATTTCTAAAGGGAAGAGCTAGGCCACCTCAAGTTTAGAATGGTTGGTTTTTTTATTTTGTTGGCCAGTTAGAGGGTTGGTTTTATGGATGAGGTTCCTTCTTGGCTGGTGGCACACAAATGATAGACAAGTGAAATAATATAGTTAAAAACAAAGGGAAACAACAAACCACTCAATGAATAATCTTTTGTGAGAAGCTTAATACTTAGAATATCAATTCAAGATGTTAAACATGTATCAAAAAAACAATTGCTCCCACAGGTTGCAATAAAAACAAATCTTCACCAAAGCATTAGATGTTTTACAGGTTTCATATTAGTAAAGATGAGTTATACAATAGCTCAAGGAAATGAAATGTACTTCACACAGATAAAAAATTGCATTCAAGATAGGGTAAAAAAAACACATGAAGATTTGGATAAAAAAACTGTCATCAAAAGTATATTCACTAGGTTGAGAGATTTAATCCATGCATAGAACAGGTTCAACCAGATAATTTATTGATCTCCTTTCCCCAAAAACTGAACCCCCAAAACATACAAAAATTGTCTATTTATCAAATATGTAAATACCCTCGACCAGTGTGGAATTGGGCTTAACTCTACGAAATCATTTGTAAAACAACTAATTATCTTAACTAAAACAGTGTTGGAGTACATTAAGGTATACTCCAAGATTGAATTAATAAAAAATGAGTGGTTCTTATCACACATAAAAGACCACTTATTAACTTAATCTAAAAAATTCTTGAACTAAAAATAACTAAAACCGTTGTTAGCAATGAAACTAGACGGATGCATATCCTGGAGTGAACTGAGATTTGACAGAAAATGACTAGGAGTGATAGAACTAAGTTTTGTATCGAGCATTGGCATCCATGCGTGTTGTTGGAGGCCACTGGGAGATAACTGGATGTGTTGGCATAATTATTCCTCAACTTATCTCTTGGGGGGAAGAAGCAATTATTATAATGCTTCTTATGGAGTCTTTTATATTTCTTCTGCAGTCTGAAGTTTCCTCTAATTCATGATTATGGTGTTGAAAGGATTGGACCTACAGATTCAGTTTATGAACCTATTGATTGTCATCAATTTGTTGCCAAATGAGCAATATGATGTCGTAGACTGGCTCGACTTTCCCTTCTTTTGGTGTCGTTTAAAAAATTCAAAACATTCAACTAATGAGGATAAGCCACTTCATAAATTCGGCATTTGGGAGCTCTGGAGTGAAAAGTATACATATCTCCCAAAAGACCGAAATCTTGGAGTCATTAACCAACATCTTTTGTTAATTAACCTGGGATTATTTTTATCCTTAAACATTTCGGGACTTTGGGACTTCATATCTTCGGGATTTGGGAGCTTATGAATGCATAGTTTGAGAATATATAGGAGTGACAATATTGTAGAGTGATTTGGTAGTTTGGGGCTCTGGCACTTCGGGGCTTCGACACTTCGGAGGTTCAAAGAATTATGTTTTCTCTGAATTGAAATCTCTCGGAGTGGCGATCTATAATATTTGATGCGACCACAATATTTGAAAATCGTTGACATGTCACAAAAAGGGAGCGACACATTTCAACTGAAAATGAGTTGATGACGTACCCAAAGGTGCCTCAAATGAGTGCCATGTGCCATAACAGATGAATGCCACACGTCTCAACAGATGAATGTCATGTGTCTTTTGCTTTTCAAAGTTCGATATCTTTTGACTGTGGAGTATGGATATCTCCTAGAGGATGATCTCCTAGAGTGGCGTGGCAGTTTGGGGCTTCGGCCCTTTGGGGCTCCAACACTTAAGAGGTTCGCACTTGTTTTGGATTGAAATATCTTATAGTGATAATCTCTCAGGTTCATTAACCCTTCTTATTGGTAAACCTTATGTGATTATGAAACCTCGAATGCATGAGATTCATTGATCTGAATTGAATATTAGATCTCCACCATAGAAAATTTAACCTATCTGTTTTCTTATAATCTAAGCCCGAAATCTACTGCTTTCAATTGCTTCATTTTTTTTTGTGGATGTTTCCTATGCATAAAAAGGACTTGGTTGACCTGCTGCATGCTACATTAGTGATAAAAATGATGATAATTATTTTCAAACTTAAACCATAACATGTAATCACCTTTCAAGAAAGAAAAATATGGTGCAAAATAAGTAAAGACGAGTAGGGGCCATTGAATATGAGTGATTAAATCACGGAGAAGAAGCTTAGAAAACATAAGAACAAAAATAAGACTTGATGGATGTATAGGGTAAAGGAGGGAAAGGGAATGGGTGCATACTTAGGTTACAACATTGGCTCTAACTGGGGATAACACTTCCCTGTGAGGTGCTAAGAACAGTAGATCAGGTGCCTTACCTCTCAAAACCTCACTATCACTTATCGTAAATTACCTCTATTTATATCTATCACCCATGTATATCTGCTTCTACTGACCTATGCACTATATTCATCCTCTGATTCATTTTCATCTACATTCATCACCAAATCCTTTAAAACAGGGTTCAACCTAATAATGAGTTTGGTACAAGGTTTTCTCGTTAGGACTTGTACAACTTTTTTTTCTCGCTCCTTCTTTGATGAATTTTCCATATTATTCAAACTGATGGGGCTAAATATATGCACTAATAATTCCCACATTTAATTATCAACCGGGGCTCATAAGCTTCGAGGTGCAAGCACAGGAAACATAGGATTAAAGCCTAGCATAGCCTAATCTAAAGTCAGCAAAACAATCTTCAAACCCACACTGCAACAAATTAACACTAAGGATTCATCACTGGGACATAAGAATACTTAGTGCTATAGAGGCTTAGATCATAGTCTTTCAGGCACTCGGGATGATGTTCATGTGATTAATCTTGAGTAGCATACTTAAGTTTTTCCGTCCTTCAATGATTATTTCCTATAGCGGATCCACACTTAAATGAAATGAAAGAAACAACCAAATGGAAATGAATTCAAATGACAAGAAATAAACAAATGGGAAAGCCAAATCATAATGAAAGAAAACTAACGAAAGGAAATCAAACAAATAGAAAATAGTACTTATTTCAAACTATGTGAATGAAATTAAATGTGAATGCAAGAACCGAACCTAAAACACACAAAGAAAACCACTCAAACTATAGTAAGAGGCAAGATGAATTTAAAATCAATCAATCAAACTGGAATCAAACACTATATGCAATATAAAATCAAGATATTTCCACAATCAAGTGCATCAGTCTCAATGAGCAAGCATGGAAATAAATTAAAATTAATGGGAAAGAATGACAATGCAAAAATATAAATGGAATGTTTATACAATGGAAAGAAATATCAACTCTATAAAAGAAGCTAAAACCAGAATACTTATAAAAAATGGTTAGTCATATACGAAATCAAAAGAGGAAAAGAAGGATAGGTACTCTTTGTAGATTGAGAGCTTCAATGTAAAGCACAAGAATCAAAGAGTAATTGAGAAGAATATGAAATTATGCAATTGACAAAAGATCTATATTTAAAGAACAGTCAATTAAACAAAAGTTAGTGTGTTGAATAAGTTGAGAGCGGGGCAAGTTCCTTGTGTGAACAATCAATAAATTTGTGTAATTTAATGTGCATTCATCAATCAAGGAATGAGTAGATAAAGAGATGACAATTCTTTGTCATGAAATGTAATTGCAGTGTGATTGGGCATTGATTCCACGCATAGAGAGTGAGGTAAAGAGAGGGGTCGATATGCTCTTACAATGAATAATTATATTGCATGATTAAATCTGCAATCAATGGGCAAATCGTGTTGAAGGAAAAAGAACAAATATGGAAGAGAAAAGTTAAGTATATGCAGCAAATAAGACAACTCTTTTTTGGTGTTTTTTTTTATAAGTGAATGAAAACAAGAATATGTTAACATACTCTGTTTCATAATGTTTTGGACAGTGAGAAACTAATGGGTGACTTGAATGGTATATTTGATGGGAGAATTGGATGGAAAATCAATGATGAAGGAGATAAATGCAATGAGGCACTGTCCATAGTCTACTCAACATAAAAACATAACATAGGAAGAATACACAGGAACATGAGCACGAAAATGTGATAAGAGAGAATGCTAAACAAACTCAAATGTCAATGTGATAATGTATTCAATTGGGAGGTTTACAATATGAATTTTAATTAACACAACAATTGCAAAACTAAAATTAAGGTTCAAACCACACACTCCAAACTGTAAATGAAATTCTAATCTTTAAACAAATTGAACAATAAAATAAAAATACATAAATGAAATGCTAACTAGTTAAGATACAAAGGGAAGCATTCTTACCATGTTGAGGGGCCCTACCCAACAGGTAATTTTCTGCCAAAAAGATTTCAGTCCCCTTGAATGAACAAAACACCAATTCTTTATTCCATCAAACTCAGAAAATTACAACTCTCTTACAATCTTGACATTGTCGTGATGACACCTTAACATCCATTACAAAAGAATTCCCATAATGATAATTGGA
>ML860599.1:684-24694 GCA_009831015.1 Picea engelmannii
TATATATATATATATATTTTAATTTTAAAACATAAATTTATATTTTATTTTTTAAAATTAAAAATTAAAATAAATTTATATTTACATATTAAAAATAAAAATTTATATATATTTACAATATCTTTCACATTTTAATTTTTTTTCATATTTTTTCCAATTATTATTAATATTAAAATTTACATTAATTATATTCTTTCTTTTCTAAATTTATATGTTAAAATTAAGGAATAAGGCATTTGTAACTCTATTTTTACCATTCTTTAGAAAACTAATGAAAAAAACTGAACTATTTAAGTAACACTAAAACTAGTAAAAAGAAACAAAACTCAAAAAACCTCAATCGAAAACATTCAAAAACAATTTTAACAAAAATATAAAATATATATATTTCCAAGTAAATCTTGAATTTAACATATAAAACACTAAAAAGAACCAACACATCTAAAAATAAAACATCCTTACAAAAAAATAGCATGTCCAAAATGCAACAAAGCCTAAGCTTGATGCATACACTACTAAACAAGAATTGCAATTCCCAAATCAAGAGGGATGGAAGGTTAATGCATACACTACTAAGCAAGAATTGCAATCCCCAAATAAAGAGGGATGGAAGGTAGGCTCTCAAATTTGGGATCATGAGTGGGATCCCAACTTTCAACACCTTAGAAAGTAAAAAATTACCTTCCCTATGATTATTGTAAAAAAAAATGTAAAATTTGTAGACTATATTAGCAGAGAAACTTGAAAATAAGAAGAAAATATTTAGGTGAACTATACAACTAACTAAGGTTTTGTGGTGTTTTAAAAAAAATAATATATATATATAATAAATAGGTTAGAGAAAGTATTCATTTGCATGTTTTTTTTTAATTGATGAATATGGTACTTTTGTATGTTTTATTTACAGTGAAAAGAAAAATTCCCACAAGGTTTTAAGACTTCATTTTAAATAAATATATGAAAAGTATCCAATAAAGTCAGTGTTCCTTTTGTCACCAAAATAAAAATGATCACAAAAGACTAGTCATGAAGCTTATCTTCAACACTCTCCCATAAGCTTGACTTCCCTAAATTGATAATATCACAATGAGGTATGGCTACAAAGAATCTTTAGGATTGTAAGACTTTAGTGATAGCTAAGGTATCATTCAAGTGTTTTTTGAAGTAGATGACTCCCATGACTTCTCTTAGTTGCTCAAAATTCTCCTTCAACAATGCTTTTGTGAATATGTCTGCAAGTTGCTCATTTGAATTGCAAAATTCCAAATTTATTTCTCCAGTATCAACCAATTCTCTTATGAAATGGTATGTTATGGCTATGTGTTTGACGTGTCTATGAAATATTGGATTATATGATAGAGCTATAGAGAATTGATTATCGCAGAATATTGTTGTTCCCTCTTGTTGATCCTGATTCTAATCTAATAGTATCATTCTTAACCATACATCATCTCAAGCTATTGCATTTGTTGCCACATGCTCTGCTTCTGTTGTGGAAAGTGACAATGAGTTATTTCTTTGAAGCTCATGAAATATCTCTTGACCCAATTTGGAACACATATCCGTATGTTCTCTTTCAATCATTTATATTTCCTCCCCAATCACTGTTAGTGTACCCAACTAACTCAAATTTTTGTGCTGCAATATACAAAATTCCATAGCTTTTGGTGCCATTTACATACCTTAAAATTATCTGTCCTTGCAAGTGTGTTTGTTTTGGAGTCTACATAAACCTGGAGATTAGATTGACCACATACATGATATCAAGTCTTGTTGTTGTTATATGCATAAGGCTTCCAACCATACTTTTATAAATTGTTGGATCCACATTTCTACCGCAATCATCTTCACTTAGCTTCAAACATGTTGGTGTTGGTGTTAGCATTGGATTTTTTTTCAACATCCTAAATATCTTCAATATATCTTTTGCATACTTGATTTGAGATATGAAGATACCTTCATTTGTTTGTTTAACCTCAATACCAATAAAATATCTAAATAAGCCCATATCTTTTATTTCAAATTATTTATTTATTGTTGTTCCAAATTCTTCTATGGACAAATTGATATTGCATGTAAAAACCACATCATCTACATATAATAAAATAATTATGATTTCACCTTGATTGTTGACTTCAATGTAAAATGTTGGCTCGCAACCATTTCTCAACAAATATGAGTCAATGTGGATATACCAAGTCATAGGTGCTTGCTTGAGCCCATACAATTCTTTCTTCAACTTACACACTTTCTTCTCAAGTCTTGAAGTTTCAAAACATGGGGGTTGTTCAACATACACTTCTTCTTTTGACACTCCATTGAGAAAATATGATTTCACATCCATTTTATGGACTTTACATTTTTGTTGAGTTGTTATTGTCAAGACAACTCATATTGTTTCCATCATTCTTACAAGAGAAATGGTTTCATTATAATCTCTTGGACCATATTGTTGTTAATACCCTTTGACCACAAGTCATTCTTTGTATCTTTCAATTATGCCTTCTGCATCATTCTTGGTTTTATAAACCCACTTCACACTAATAACTTATTTTTCTTCTAGAAGGTTTACTAGCTCCCATGACTCATTTTTCTCAATTTCTTGCATTTCTTCATCCGTGGAATCACACCATTTTCTTTATTTTACCGGATCCTCAAAGTAAATGGGATTGGATTAAGAAAATAAAGCAAAATTCAACAATTCATTATCATCATCAAGTCATACTTGGATATCTCATATATCTCCTTCAAGCTTATTGTTTTCTTTAAGATATCATCGCCACAATACCTTGAAGATGATGGATTGATTCTTCCTTTTGTGCTAGGATTACCTAATGGAGGAGTTTCCCAGGGGACAACTTGAGAACTTGTCGATGGAAGTGTCACTTGGGTGACACTTTTTTCTCCATGTTGAATGCCAATGCTTTGAGGTATCACTACGGTAATACCTTGTGTGCCATTTGATAACTCCATGGGAGGAATTGTTGCCCCAACATTTTGTGTTGTTCCTTGCTAATAATTCCATGTTTCATCTTCAAGAAATATCACATCTATGATGATTATTAAATCCTTTGTTTTAGGATTGTATAGTTTGTATTCCATTGATTGCTCACTATATCCAATAAAAATATTTTTTTTCTCATCTATCATATCATTTATGTCTTATTTCATTGGGCATATGTGCAAATGTCACACAACCAAAAACTCTCAAGTGTTCAACACTAGAATTGTTTTTTCTCCATTCCTCTTGTGGAATCATGTTATGAATACTTTTCGTGGGACATCTATTCAACAAATAAATTGCAGTTGATACTGCTTCACCTCAAAATTCATTTAACAATCCTTTAGCCTTTAACATGCTCCTAGCCATTTCTTGAATGGTTCTATTTTTCCTTTCTACTACAACATTATGTTGTGGTGTATGCCTTGTTGTAAATTTCTTCTTGATTCCATGTTGTTTGCAAAAGTTTAGAAAATCATTTGATATGTATTATCCTCCTCTATCAGTCCTTAGGACCTTAATTTCTTGAAGATCTCAAAGGCCTCAGATATATACTTTAAAAAATAGACCCATGTTTTTCTATTGAAATCATCTACGAATGTTATAAGATATTGACATTTTCCAAGAGAGAGGGTTTGCATAGGACAACATAGATTTGAATGAATCAACTCAACTGAAACTCTTGCTCTCCATGATTTACCAGAGGGAAAAAACATTTCTATTTTGTTTTTCCAAAATGCAGCCCTCACATATTTTAGTAGGTTATTTGATCAAAGGTAGTCCTCTTATCATCTTTTTTTTATACAACAAATTCATCTTTCTGAATCTCAAGTGACCATATCTTAGATGCCGCAACCTAGATTTCTCTATTGTATCAACTTTGAATGCAATTGAAAATTCATTCTTTATGGTTAAATGAAACATTCTTTTGTTTCTCATATTTGACTATCATTGTCATTTCTATAAAAAATTATGCATTCTTCATTGTCAAACATAACCCTATATCCCTTTTGAACTAATTGTCCAACACTAATAAGGTTATGTTTTAAATCAGGGACATAGTATACATTTGTATTTGTTTAATGTCACTTCACTTGGTACAAATGTAGATGCATCATTTACCCATTTGATTTGTTTAATGCCACCTCACTTGGTACAAATGGAGATGCATCATTTACCCATGACTTACACTTTGTTATTATTTACAATCATTACCCATGACTTACACTTTGTTATTATTTACAATCATTACCCATGACTTACACTTTGTTATTATTTACAATTACCATTTTCACTTCAGGATTCACCAATTCATCAATACTAGAAAATATTTCTTTATTTCCACTCATGTAGTTGCTACAACCACTATTCAAGTACCAAACATCCTTATTACTTTCATATCGTACATTGACAATGATAAATATATTTTCTTTCTTTTCACTTTCTTCTCTCTTAATGAAATTTGCATTTTGTGAATACATATCATATTGTTTTTTTCTACATTCAGATGCATAATGTCCAACATTTTTACAATACTGACATTGGACATTAGATTTGTCATACCTTTGTGAAAATCTTCCATGTGAATTACTATTGCTCCTTCCTCTTCCATGTGTTTCTGAAAAATGGATTTGTCCTCTTTCATGGTTGGTGCTGAAACTTCCACTTCCACTGCCTCTAGCAACACCTCTATTGCTAAATGATTTACCTCTTCCTCTACAGAAACATGAGATCTAAAATCTTACATAGAAGATACACTACTTGATCTATTAGTCTTTCTTCATGGATTTGCAAGGAACCCAAGAAGCTCATCAAGACAAAATTGAGTTAAATTCTTTGACTCTTCTATCGCTACAACAATAGGATAAAATCTAGGAGGAAGATTTCTCAAGGTTTTTTCTATGATTCTTTGATCCTCAAGAGGGTCTCCATTAGTTCTAATTTGGTTAACCAAGCTCATAGTGCAAGTAAATGAATCATTCACCTACCCAAACTCCTCTATTTGTAGAATTCAATATCTTTTCTTAACAATTGTAACTTGACAAGATTTACCTTGCTAATGCCTTGGTATGCATTTTGCAAAGTCTCCCATGCTGACTTGGATTTTGTAGTTGTTGCTATCCTTGGAAAAATGGAGTCTCCCATAGTTGTTTGTATAAAGTACAGAGTCTTGATATCCTTCTTTGTGTTCTCCTTCAATATCCTTCTTTGTGTTCTCCTTCAATAAGTTCTTCTCAACTTGAGTGAGTGCATTGAATGCAACATGGTCTGCAGAATCAGAGAAGTCATCTTCAACAAGCTCCCACAACTCTTGAGAGCAGAAAATAGTCTTCATCTTAATGCACCAAATATCATAATTTTTTCCTTCAAATTGTGGTATTTGTTGCCACATGTTGTTGCTACTAGCCATCTCAAAGAACCACAAGACAAACACCAAAAGAAAACCTACTCTAATATTAATATGTTGGACAAGAAATAGAGTATGTGCAAAGAACATAGTGAAAAACAGAGTATAAAATATATATATGCAAGAAAACATACATTTATATTGCAAACTGAAATCTTTTACAATCAGTGTTGTTGCACTTCCTATTCTTCCTCTGTTTAGTAATTCTGTCTTACCTTACAAAAATGACTACAAGGCTTCTATTCAAAACAAGCTATGTTGCAAAAGATCTTACACATTGCAACCATATACATCAAATTTCTGGTGACTAGCTGAAATATATTTAAGAGGTTCAACATTTGTCCCTGAATGAAAGTCAAAAGAGGCTGCATGGCATTTATCTCAGATTCTTGATGGTTTGGTGAGGGCAGGACATTTATAGCAGATTGATCATCAAGTTTATCTTCATCACAAGAAATTCAAAGTGCTTTCCTTCTTGTTAGTAATTCAAACTACTTTCCTTGTTCTTACTAATTCTCTCACACCAAGGGGTGTTATGAATGATCTTTTATCGACGAAGGTGCCAAAGAAACCTCTCAAGCCCCAGATATCTTCGTGAACTCCCAGGCTTTGAGGGACCCGAACCCTCAAGCTTCTCTTCTTCTCTCGCTCGAAAGGGATCATTGTTCTCAGCTCCTTCCTTTTCTCCGACCCCTGGAGGTGATTCTGATGAGAATTCACCTTTATTTCTGCAAATTGATGGTTCCTGCTCACTCTTATTTCTGCGCATGGTCCACTCACTAGGGATTGAGGCAGTAGTCGATTATTTTTTTTTAAAGACCGGCAAGAAACTGAAACTGCTTTCCCTCTTCTTACTAATTCTCTCGCACCAAGGGTATTCTGAATGATCTTCATCAATGAGATGGTGATGATGAGCTCTTAAACTTCATTTTGATGCATGATTTATGAATCGTAGCATCCCAAATATATGAATATATTCTTCAGCTCTGTACGGTTTTGTTTTCTAATCACGTACTTGGTTTTCAATACTAAGAACAATATATGTTTTCTTCCCACCTACCTAAGTGTTGTCCACCCTAGGCTCATGACGAGGAGATGCAAGATTCTTTATCAACTCATAAATAATATACGTTTGACATTTAGCATAATAGCATGTGTAATTTTGAGTTTAATTGGCAAGTGTTGTGAAAATGAAATTTCAAAAAGGTTTGAGTTTAAATTTTCCAACTAATCTAGTGTGTAGGGCGTTGTAGGTACACCTGGAATTATAGTAATAGCAGTTGGATAACACGACCACTTATCATTTATAATTATAAATTATAGAGATAGCAGTTGGATAACACGACCACATATCACCTGGAATTATAGTGATAGCAGTTAGATAACACGACAGTATAACAAGAGTAAGTACCCAACTAATTGCTAATTCCCCAACCATAAAAAAAAAAAATAGCATAATAACGTGTAATTTTATAAGGAAAAATTCTTTACTCAATTTGTTGAACCAAGTAGAGTGATAGATTCAACATTGCTTCAAAACGAGTAGTGAGTTTTGGGTTTATGGCCTATTAAAGAAGAATGAGTTTGCTTTTGCTTGAAGTATCAACCTCTTTCATCTAAGCCTTGGATTCAATTTGTAAATCTAAATATATGAGTGTTTTTCAACATACAATTTGGCTATTTTTTCAATGTACCAAAATAATAAGAGTGTGTCTTTAGTTAGATTGTAGTAAACCTAAACCTTAACATGGCAGAGGATATGCTTTAGACATGAATAAACATGTTGCTGGTAGTTTGTTAGAGAACTGGTAGTAAGAGTCCAGTCTCGGAGGTGGCATTAGGAGTCCAGCTATTAGATAGCTGATAGTATTAATTCCAGTTTAATAAATAGAACAAGATCCAAATTTGTGAGAATCTGTTGATCCTTGTTAGAGAACTGGTAGTAAGAGTCCAGTCTGGGAGCTGGCATTAGGAGTCCAGCTATTAGATAACTGATAGTATTAATTTCAGTTTAATAAATAGAACATGATCCAAATTTGTGAGAATCTGTTGATCCTCATACAGCCCACTTAAAAAATGTAATCTTCTAAAATTTTGTAATGTACAGAATTAATAAGAATGGTGTCTTTAGTTGATTCCCATGCCATAGGATATGATCAATAGAAAGTTTCATATTCAAGTTTCATATTCAAGGGTTGATCGATTGAAGTTAAACTTTTCTTCTTTCTGCTCAGCTAGTGGGATGTTAGACTGTTTATAACCTGTACATATTGCTTGGATTGTGTGCAGCAATGCGAGTTACCCTTTCAAAAAACCCGGCATTTGACCAATCCATTCAATAGCAACTTACCTGTACAGGTGTTTATATCTTCACTCTGCAATAGAGCTCTAATAGTATTCAAGGATTACTTACTACACATTACTCAATGATTACTGACGAAACGTGTTTTCGTTGTACAGATTAGCCGAGATTGCCAGGAATTAGAGCCTTCCATTGGAGAGGGGTTGGTTTCACTGCTCTTTCTTGAGGAAGATGTAAATTTTATGATAGGGTAGTGCTGTTTGTGATCAATTCAACTCCATAAATGGATCAATTTCGAAGCCCGGTTGTTATCATCAAAGCGATTACTGGGATAAAAGTTTTTGCTGTTTCGGCCGTTACACATGTTGTTCTTTGTTTTCTTATAAACGTTCTTAGTATTTGGCCATTTCACATGTTGTTTTTGGTTTTAGAAAAAGAGGAAGTTGGAGTAACCTAGAATCCATGTAAATGAGATTCAATTTAATTAGTTTTACAAAACTACATAGACGGCATTCTGTTGAAACTGCAGTTTTGGGCTTATGCAAACATATTTATTACAGTGACGTTTGGCTATATGGTTTTGGTACGTGGAGCTTGAAGAATCATGTCAAAATGTTTTACAAGATTGTTATGTGATTTTACATTATTATAAATGAATTCAGCAATTCTATATTTCTATTCTAATCATTTTAATTTTAATTTTTTAATTAAATTAATATTTTTTATTAAAAATATATAAATAATATTAATTTTTTAATTAAATTAATATTTTTTATTAAAAATATATAAATAATAATAAAATATAAATATAAGAGTGTTCACTCTGATAGGTTTTTTTATGTGGTAAAACAAGGAGTGTTGAAAAATTAAAATGGAAGTTGAAAATATATATTATTTTATTTAGTTAATAATTTAATTAAATATATTATATAGTTTAGTATATATTTTTAATAGTTTTTTTTTTTAATTTTATTATTATTTTAATAAGTATTTTCTATAGCATGCTGATTTAAGAGTTAAATATGTCACTTGCATGAATTGAATTTAGGTGGGGAAAACACCCCTCACACAAACCACTTGGGTTAAACTCAATTGATAATAATTTCAATAATTTTATATGTTACATTATTAAAAAATGATTTGTTTTTTTTTTTAATGAAATGTTATTTTATGATGATGATGATGATGATTAACGTCCACCAAGATCTAATTGGTCAATCAGACCTTAAGAGGGTAAGTGATTACTTATGATTCTTTAGAATTTTGTTTCTGTGCTCGAAAAGCATTAAGAGAAGCTTTCCAAGATCACCATACTTTTGTTGAGTTAAGAGGTTAGGAAGGTTGGTAGTGTGATCAATATTTTGAAAATGAGATCTAATATGGGTATAGGCTGGACAATCTAAGAGAAAGTGCTTTTCATCTTCAACCTTCTTAGTGTCACATAGATGACACACTCTTTCATCCCATGGCGTTTTAGGAATTGACCAACGAGTTTCACTATGGAGCTCGTGAGAATTTGTTCTTATCTTAGCAATGCTTATTTTTTTCTTTACACTTGGCAAAACAGATAGATAATTTTGATATGCTAGATTAGGGTTGATTACATCTTTATAATACCTTAATTTTTTTTTTCCTCTAACTCTTTATCACACCACATTTTTTCCTTAAATTTTGATTTGACGTTTTTTTTAATAGTGTCTTTACTCTACAAAATGGTTTCTTCCATGATTCCCCAATAGTTTAGCCAAGATCGAGCGTCTTTATGCCATCCTCGCTTTAGTTGATGGTGGTTATAACTTGATTTGGAAACAATTTTAGGTAGCCTCTTGTCTTCCATGTTGTTTAACTTGTTCTTATACATTAGGTATCTAGTCATAGCCATGCTCTCAATAGAGAAGAGGCTAGTTTCTACTAGGAGGATGGGATAGGGCGTATTTCCTTTAATTTTGAGATTATAGGTTATAAAATTCTTTTGTATTTTCTCTATCTTTCTCCAAGATTCACGAGAGATACTACAGCCCCAGACTTCACATCCATAAAGAATAACAGGTGTAACAAGAGTCTCAAAGAGGAGTTTCTTCTTATCCCAAATCCAAATTTCAGCTCATTTACAATTGTTTTCAAGCCCATAATAAGCTTTTCATCCCCCAATAATCATTTTCTCAATGCTATAATTCCAATTAAGCTTGTGGTGAATATCAAATCCAAGATATTTGTATGAATTCACTTCCTCCAAGTTGTTGTCATATACAAAGGTATCATAAGGGATCTTATTGGATTTAATAATCATGACCTTAGTCTTATCAGTATTAACAGTCATACCCATATTGGAGCAAAAATCCTTGAGGATTCTTAGTTGGTTTTCAAGATCACGGGGACTCCTTGCCATAAGAACGATATCATTGGCACAAAGAAGAAGATTGATGAAGTAAAAGTAGGGTCAACACAACTTTTTTCCAAGCATTCTTCTAATTTATCAATGTATATGAACAAATAAAATGATTTAACACAATAAATGAATATTATTAGTTTCATTATGTAATTATTTATTAGTTCATATTTACCTTAGTTTAATTATAAATTAAATAAAACAAACAATTTGATTCAATTCTATTTAATTCAGCAT
The DNA here is from genome assembly GCA_009831015.1 of Picea engelmannii. Lineage (NCBI taxonomy): Eukaryota > Viridiplantae > Streptophyta > Pinopsida > Pinales > Pinaceae > Picea > Picea engelmannii. The sequence goes on from ML860599.1 coordinate 11,021, forward strand.
ATGGTTGATTTTATTTATTTATAATTTTACTTTTAACATAGTTTCAACCTAAAATTGTTGCATTGTTTATTATGAATGTAAAAAAAAAAAAAAATTACAAAATAAAAAAATATGTTAAAATTATTATTAAGAATTGAATATCTATAAAAATTAGATAAATAAATTAATGGTTCATCATTAATAATTATAAATGATTTTTAGTCGTTATTTTAACATTTGTATAGAATAAAATTCTCTTATAAGTATGATAGAATAAAACTAGATCATAATTAATATATGTGTTTGATATTTGTTTTATGCTAGAGTAGTTTACTCAATCCACTTAAAAAAGTCAAAGTGACTAATTTCGTTGATAATCTATGTCAAACATGTTAACTAATTTTCTTGATAATCTATGTCATGATTTTGAGTCTTTGACTTGTTTTAGTAATCCCCACACATATATTTATTTTTTCTTTTAAATATTCCTTAATTAATGTTGCGCCTTACAAAATATGATGAATTCTTTCCACTAATATAATCCATTACAAAACATGGAGAGGTTTCTTAGGTAATGTCATGCCTTACCCAAAATGATAAGTCAAATGAACTCCATAATCAACCTCATGCCACCCCCTCCAAAAAAAAAAAAAAAATATGGCTAAACATGAATAAAAATATATGCAATATAACTATATGCACATAATGTATATATGTAATATCTAAATATATTCATAGTTGCATGTAATTTGCATGTGTATTTATCTATCTATCTATCTATCTATCTATCTATTTATATGCATTTCATATATATCCATGCCCTTTTGATTAAATGAATGGATCAATAGAAGATGTAGCGATGCCTTTGATTGTTGACATACTCTCTATTGGCCTTACAAAATCCCCCATTTCACCCTAATGTGCAATGTCATAAACTTCTCATTGATTGTCCACTCTAACACACCTCTACTAAAAAGGACAAACATATGTTGTAAGAATACTATCTAACATTGGCTCCTTCTATTTTCGAATAGAATGATGTGGCATATCAATACCAATTTACACTTGGATAACTACAATGGTGCTACATGAAGAAAAGAAGGAACATGATTGACCTAACAATGTACTAGAATTTGAGGAAAGAATACTCCATGTTGCGACCCTTAGTGTCTATATTTTGTTTATACATCATGGGTTGTAATTATGTCATTGAATACTTGTATATATTTTCTCGGCCTGAGATTTTATCTCGACTTGATGACCCTACCGTGTCCATCCTCTCACTATGGCCATTTCATAGTCGGATGTCTACCTAGTTTGTTGGACACATCATTATGTACTTTATTAACCCGTAAAAAAATTAGGTGTGTAGAGAAAGGATATAAATGGTATCAAAATTAAAAGAAAAAGGATTGAATTGGCCATCATAGTGTTGTTCTGGTGTCTAATAGAAGTGGAAAAAATTGTGCTCTTTAAGGGCCCTATGATGAGAAGGTTGTCTAATTATACCTCACCACCCCAAAAAATATTACATATGCTTTTATTTCACGGTTTTTTGGATCTAATTTCAAGTTTCTAGTATTTCAAGAGTATGAAGTGTGTGGTTTGGAGTAATTTGATGATTAGGAAATATAATCACATTGTATTTTATTGTATATGAACATCATCAAGGTAAAACTCCAAGATTGAGTTCCTTTGGAAAGACATCAAATTTCCCCTAATATGTATTTACTATGAATTCTTAGGCAATAGACTATGTATCTAGTGCTATTCTACATAAGCCACACTTAGTAATTGTTGATTTTCATTTGCAAAAGTAATACCTTTCTTTATTTTCTTACAAAAACTATGAAACTACTTTCATGTTATTGAACAATCATTGTTCGACAAGAAGTGTTCGAGTCATAGCTAAAGAACCCTAAAAATTGTTGCTTCCAATTGAGAAGTTTAATTCTCACCCTTACCCATTCAATAGACATGAATAAAGCCTTGTAATGTGTTGTCTCCTTCTACCCTTGGTTATCTTTCCAATTGTTCAAAAACTTTTGCTGTAGCCTTTTTTTCAACCAATTTTAATGTATAAAACTATCTTAAACCATAATATATGTTTCAGAATGTAGTGTCCCCACTACGTAACCCATAAAAAAAATGTTGATACCAATAAACTAAATTCATCTAACATAAATATTTAAACATGAATGCAATTCATTTATCATTCACAAATCAACATATAAATTGTTATAGTCCCTGAGGTGTAGGACAGTCGGTGACGGAGTGTGTTGTTAAGCCATTCTGTGATGTTAAAGTCACCGGTTCGAAACCTGCGGGGACAAAAAATCCAACCATGTTAAGGGTTGGTGTGGCTCAGGCCGGGTGCGATCCCCGAGTGATTTTGACGGCTTAGATGCCCCTAAGTCACGGTTTCTCAAGCCACAAGTTAATCGCGTAGCCAACAGGTTCCGCACAAATTAACAAACAAAAAAAAACATATAAATTGCTATAAATTTAGAGTTCATGCATAACAATAAAAACCCATGAATAAAATTGATAAAACAGAGATAAAATCACTTATCTTTTAACAACAAATGAGAAACTGGTTGTAAGGGACGAACGTTCCTCCCAACCATAGATTTTTCGCTCCAAATATCAACAACAAATCACCCCCGAATTGGGGCTAGAGAGTGCCTCTCTCACATCACAATTCACTCTAACAATCAACTAGTTTTCTAACATCTCTCCCAATCCTCCCATCTCTCTTCCTCTCAACCTATTCAACCCAAGGAATTAGGATCCCCCTTCACTGCACACAGCCCCTCAAGCCTTCCCTCTTCCCTCCAGGTCTCCAACACAAGGTTGGATATGAATCTCTAATGTCAAGGACTGCAGGGATGTTAGTTGCCCCAAGCAAACTAACAAAATAGCCCATTGTTCAAGGGAAATTAACCCACACAAAAAACAACCCAGTTTCTCATGCAACAACTCCAAAAAACTACCCACAACATCTACTATGCTTTCCCTCAAGCTTTGTTTCTCTCCCCTCCCTTGATGCTCCAAACACTGCATGCAAAAGCTACCCAAACTAGCCACTTGAATTTCTCTTTCATCCATGAGAGTTGACTCACATTCCCCAAGGTTGATTGTTCTTAGCCCCCATGCTCTCATAACTATGGAATGTGACTTTCCCACCAACCCCTCTTACATGTGTTTAATGATTGGGCTATCATACACTCAAAATAAAATTAGAAAGGTTCACTCAAAGTATTAATTTTAGTAAAGTGGGTTGGAATTAATACCCATGAAGAATTCCCCTCCCCCACCCTTGGACCCCTTTCTTAGACATTCCTAGACATTGCCCTCTCTTGTGAAAACTTATCCCCCAATTATTATGTTTGTGTCCACCCGCAACCAGTGTCACATTTATTTTATTATTTCAATCATATACAATGTTTAAAATTTACATATTCGGGCAGGCAACCATATGTCGTATTTAATTACAAATTGCTAAAAAAGGGATTATAAATGGAGCTGTTACATACAAAAAAAGAGTTAGGGATTAATATCTTATGTTTCTACCCATCACCAAGAAGTAAAGAGAGTATATTGTATGTGGTTGAAGGATTAATTGATAAAAGGTTCATTTTAATGGAAAAACACTCATAAGAAGTTCAAGTATTTTTATAATCATGGAAGCATGATTAAAACACTATTTATATTTATATTTTGGCATATGAGAAAAAACATAATAATAATAAAATAAATAGATAAATGTGTTGGATGGAAAAGTTTTTTTTTACTGAAGAAGTGTTTAAAACATACCAATGGGAGCATGCACTGAGTACAAATCCTTATGGGAATATAATAGTCTTTTATACCTATAGCTGGAAGTATTGTTAGCCATCATTTTACCAATGCTTTCATTCTCATTCAGTCTAGCATTCGTTCCAACATTCTCACATTCACTCTCTAAGTTCTTCATGTTGTGTTCTCTATTGTTGTCCACGGAAATTCTATAAATTCGCTAAAATCTTCATTGTTAAGAGAAAATTATAAATATTTGATGAAGTAGTGATGGCTATAGGTGAGCATAAAGGATTGGAAAATTAGGAAACATTTAACCATTGTGCATTTACTACTCTTTGGATGCTTGAGAACCACATATTGATGTTGCAAGAAATTCTGAAAAGCATACAACATATTAGGGTTTTTTAATCCACAATCAAGAGGACTAGAGGGATGAATATCTCTAAGTAACTATGGAGAGGAGAAGGGTTAGATGTTCCTTGTGCTTTATGGGGTAGTGGAAGAGACTTCCCATGTTGTTAATCAATGAATGAGATTCTTTTAATGCTCTATGGTGATAAAATTGGTTGAGTTTGAGAGAAAATGGGTTGATTTGAGGGAGAGAGAATCCTACAACATTTTTCCTTTATTCCAATGTCTTCATAGCTAGACTTGGGGTGGTATCTACACTATATGCCTACGGATGGGTGGATAATTTCTCTTGAACTTTCTTTAGGTAAAATACACGTTCTTTAATGTTGTTTATAAATATGTATAATTATATTTTATTTTATGTTATAAAAATAAATGTATTATAAATTCTATGTGTGATTATTCTCGTTGTTTCCATTGTATTTTTTATATTCGGACCTACACATGGATTTTATTAAATTCTGGTCTTTTTCGAGAGACTTATTTAGTTGTTGTTATGGGGGGATATGATCTCCAAAGGCCATAATTTGGAAACTTGTCATGTGACCGAAATCATTGGATGGGAACACTACAAAATAAAGATGATACACAAAGATGTTGGACCACATACAATGATGGGAGTATGGTATGGTATGAGGATTAAGCATTAAAATAAAACAATTTTTAAACACCAAGTCCTCTTAAACTAGGAATTACCCATGAATAATGAAATCCTTAAAGGAAGATCAATAATGAAATAATTAATTATGTACTAAATAGCTTATTGTAAATAAGTGGGCCACTGCAATGGCGATGTCCCTTTCGAAAATCTTTTGTGTTGAACATATGCCATAGCTACTTGGCATGGATTTCATGCTTGTTTTATCAAGGTCCTTGTAGTCTCTTGTTGTAATAGTGTTATAATTGATATTTATGTATACAGGGACAATCACCCAACCCCAGTGGTTTGTTCACCCTCTCACTCTATTATCACTCTATTAACTATAATGTTTTTTTTAGGGGTGTAAAATATAGAACTCTTCGTAAAGCAAGCCCGATATGCATCATTACCACGGAATTGCTACACATATTGATCGAAAAAATCAAGGTAACCAATCCACGGAAAATGCCAATTGAAATGTGGTAGCTGATAATACTATTGGAATTTCAAACATGTATTACACAAGAAGTTTCAATAGTGGTTTGAATTCAACTTAATTTTGCTAAAATTCACTGATGGATATTAAGTACTTTTTTAATGGCATTGATTAAGTCATGTTAGTTTTTACATGCATAAGTAACATTTCATTAGAGCTCCCAAGCGGACATCTTTGCAGCTTTTACAGAAGCTCTGTTCGAACCACTAAAGATTTATGAATTACAACATTCTTTCTTGATCATAAATTTATTTTCCCCACATCATAGAGGAGTTGCAAACACATATTGGTCTCCCCTAACACCTAGGCCCTCATGGAGATAGGTATAATGTCGTTGCAAACTCTTGTTTTACATAGGTTGTAACATTTTAGAATTTGGTTCGTTTTAAAATGTTAAAATTTTCGACAACAAAGTTTTAAGTTTTATAGTTTAATTTTAATGTTAGCTATGATATGAGAAGAAAAAAGTTTTATAGTTTATTTTTTTAATTTTTTATAAATATGTTATTTATTATATGAGAAGAAAATTTAGGTAGAAGAAATTTTTTTCTATTTATTCAATTATTTTAGATTATAATATTTCAATTTTAAAATAATTGAATTTATCATATCGAATAATATACTTCAAAAGAAATAATTAAAATAATAACAAACAATTTTAATCAAATAAATATATTTAATAATATCGACTATTATTATTAAAAATAAGTATAAGAATTAAAAAAATGGCACGGAGTTTTACTCAAATAATATCCATTATTATCCAATCTGAAATTCACCCTTTTATCTGGTTTCTTGAACAGTTTTCGAACCCCTTGGTTTTCCTTTTCCACTTTAGTTTCTCGGGCTCTTCAAGGGGCCTTTGTATTCTCGAGCTTCCATCTTTTTCTCCTTCTTTGAAATGCGCCAATGCTTCACTCTGCTTATTGATTCCACAACGAATTCTTGGCACTAAGAGCCACAAACCATAGTTCCAAAATCTTGTTCCTACTCTTTGTGGAGACTCTTTTGGTATATATTTGGGTTTAATAACAACAAAATTAGCTTATCTTAGTAAAGAATCCTACATATTCCATATTGTACAAAATAAATTTGACCGTGGCATGAAAAACTTGGGATTCCATTCATGTAAGAAAGGATTTTCATATAGGTACAGGTGGTCTAAGTCTACTTTTTGGTTCAAGCGCAGTTGGTATTTTCCCTCCCCTTCTGGGAGCCTCATTAATGAAAATGACCCTTCATGGAGAGATATTAAGAGCATTCTATGTAGGCATGAAGACATGGTCGAAGGAAGCAGGTTGAATTACACTCAACTATCTAGAATAGTAGCCAATCAGGAACAAACAAATGTGTCTCTACTTCAGAAAATTGAGATGTTAGAGAAAGATAAAGTGCAAGAAAGAAAACATGAAAACACTATAGGGATTTGGAGAAAACAATGATGAAACTTTCATAGTGTGTGGATGCATTGGAATAAGGAAAACATCAATTTAGAGGCCCAATATTACCTTTGTAGTCAAACTCAGGTTCAATCAACCATGTCATTTTAGAAATACAGGTAGAAAATTTGGGAGAAATTCAAGGAAATCAAGAAATTGTTCCATTGGAGATCGAGGATGATGAGCCCATTCATGAGAAAAATTTGGAAACTCCCAACAACGAATCATAAGTTTGAACTATGCATGTCCGATGTATATTTTTTCTTGGCCAATATGAATTTTTTTATAGTAATACAATCACTGGATTGTATAAGGAAATACATAATCTCTTTGATGATAAAACACCAACAGAGGACTCAATCAACAATGAGCCCAATTTTTTAATCTTTGAATGTTGTTTCACCTAGACACAACACCCTTTATGTAATATACATCTTCAGTCTCTTTAAAAAAAAAAAATATGGACAAAACTTAAACACCAAACAAATTTCCCATAAATACTTTAAAAGCCTTGATATAACATGTTTTATGTCTATAACCTTTCAAAACCTCAAGGTCCATCTCTAAAAATTCGCTTGGAAAAAGTCAATGTTCATGAAAACAAACTCAAAGCAGTTCATTCATTAGTGATTTTTCTAGAATTTCTTTGAGGACCTTTATGGTCCAATGTTTTCCTAACAAACTTCCTTAGAGCAATATTCTTCAATATTGTATATTTACATTCTACTATAATGGATGACCATATTGTCATTAAATTAGCTTTCAAATGATGAGTTAGAGTAGCTTTGCATTTGATAAAACACTAAAAAAAAAATTGAGTATCGTCAAGTATGTTACTATTAAACTATGATTATCATTGATGTCGTGGGTGTGGTAGTGGGGAATCTGTTTATTTCAAGAAAAGGTCATGATTACACTCATGGTTGGAGAATGATTCCTCAAATAATAAATTCGCTTTATAGCAGGACATGACTTCCCAGTTCTTCTATGTCATATTTGGCTTCATATCATGACTATGCTACAACAATGTATAATAATTTGATGATTTTGCAAGATAAAAGAAATACGGAAGACACACAACATACTCACGATTTGGGCATGATGCTAAAGTGTAATACTATGATTGTAATCTTAATATGAACCATATGCATACCCTGTATGCTCTATTTATTCCACTATTGAAACAATATTGCATGGTATTAGGTTTTCAAGAAGCTTATGGAACTATTGTTATTGGGTAGCGTACAAAGGACACAAAAACTAACCAGAATAGATAAACCACCAGGAATTTGTTTTTTATGGACGGGTTGCAGAGTTTGCATCAGGTTTTATCCCGGTCATGATCTTCTTAATGGGATTCTAGTGGTCACAATGGACAAAATGGATTGGCTTTTCATGGATTCACTCTTCTAGTCTCAACATTGATTCCAAATAAGCATGCATCATATTCTCCTATCTATCTATCCCACCTGTTATTCATTATTTTTTTAGAGCATGCATCATACATCTCATTTTAACTTGGGGTTTGTTTACCCAAACTTAAAACTTACGTTATCTAATTGTATTGTGTGAGAGCTAGAAAATAATACTTTCAACTTATTAGCCAATACCATATTTCATAAAAGCATTTTAAATATTATAAAAAAAAATATTGTTTCTTTTGGCCTTTGAATAATATTTGGACAACACAAGTGTACATGCCCGAACTTCTCTAGATTTGAACCTATGAACTCTAAACAAGAAACACATGTTCTTAACCATTAGGCCCACTCAAGCTATTTATTGTAGCAATTAATTATATATTAAATAATTTAATGGAAAATTTAAGTGGAAGTTAATTAGGTTGATATCCATACACCTATTGGAAATGAGCACATTTAATAGTGTAACGTTCTTGTTACCAAACTGCTTTGATACCATACTATAACATTACCATTACCAAACTGCTTCTAATACCATACAATAACATTACCCAGCTTACTACTGAGCACTGCTACTATAGAATCTAGTGCATGGATTATACTCTATAACTTTAGTCTGCAAAAAATTACTTGAAGTAATGCTCTCAACCCAAAGCTGAGTCAAGCCACACAAATTTCCTCATTTGACACAACTTATAACAACGAAAGTAACACAAAACAATTACGCACACAAGCATACTAAGAACACAACACTATTGTGTGTGTAATTAATCCATTCTAAACATGTGATCTCTCCTGAGCGCGTAACCATTAGCGCGTCACATGCTAATTATGTTTTCCTTATGGTGTGAACTACTTCCGTGTGCACACAAACCAATCTATCCTCCCATGCACACAAAGTATTTCCCTGCACGCACGACCATTCTAACATTCCCTCAAAGACTCATGACCATTATCATAAGGTTAACTTAATAGGAAAACTAACAACAACTATCATACTCATGCACGACTACAAATATTGACTATCAACACCATACTTACATGTGCAAGCAACATTATATAGAATAACAACAATTACTTATATCAAACAACATATAAGAATAAAACCCATGTTAAACGAAGATAATCAACACACAGTAAATGAGACAAGCACATAAAGAAACTTATCTTTTATGAAAAGTCACCAACTGAACGTAGAACTCAGATGTTCCTCCCAACCATAAACTATGTTGCTCATATACTTTCAGCAACAGGTCACCCTCTGGCTGGGGATTAACTCCACCAGGGAAAAAAAGGTTCCTAATGCCATGCTAAGGTCTAACAATCAACATAATTGATTAGTCCAAGCTACCACTGCTGCAACTAGACTACAGTCTCTCATTACCCACATGCCTTTCAAACCCAAGGAAGTGTGTTGCCCTTCTCTGCTAAGTAGTCCCTCGACTTCCCAACTTCCCTTCCAGGGTTCCAACAATAGGCTAGATAGGAAGTCTCAGAGCCCTGCAACTAATGCCAGCGAACGAGGGAAAAATTCATAGCAAAAATCTCACATGGAGAGAATGGTCACGGGCCTGACAACTCGCCTCTTAGAAGACACATATATCACCTAGAGAGAGTTATCATAGTCCCGACAATCCACCTCTTCGACAAAAAAAATTGGTTACAAAACAAAAACCCCTTACAAGCTCTTCTCTGTAGATAAGGTAATAGTCGTTCTTTCTCCGATGGTCTGACCCCTTTTGCACATGAGAAAATGAATCAATCCCCCTGAAATACACTAAGGCCAACAATATAAATTGCATTCCTTAAATTGGACACTTGTTAGATTTAGAACTACCTTTATCCACTTGGTGACTTGTTCCCATCCCTCGGGAACTTAGGATAAATAAGTATCCATAAATTACATTTTTCAGAAATATTACTAAAATATTCCCTAGAACTTAAGTTCACCCTTTTTTATTTTTTTGGTGAAGTTAGTCCTCTGTCTCTTTTCATCTGATATCTCTATGCACAATGATGTGATAATATTAATAACTTGAGTATGAATACACTTTACAAGGATAGGTGCACTGGCCTATTTGCATCGTGGCTCACCAACCTCATAACCACACAAGCTCTCCGGCCTCAAATACATGTACATCCATCTATCTATCTATCTATATATATATATAACTCAGTTTGATGTGCACTTCCAGGTAATCTTTGCACACTTACTCAAGTGCACACAACACTGTGAAATGTGCGCACCCTTTCTTTGATGTGCAACTATGCACACTTACCCAGGTGTACGCATCACTATGAAATGTGCAAACATTTTCTTTGATAACAATTCTCATGCACTGTTCAGGTGCGTGCAAAACCAAAACTTAGTGTGAACGACTCACTAGCCTATATGTACATTTACATTTAAAATTGGTACCAATGAATCACCAACCTATATGTACAATTACAAAGGGTTTCGGATTAAGGACATTACATTCCCCTCCCCCTTATTTATGCAATGTTCTTAGTGCATTATATACATGTGTACATATAAATTTCAAAACTCTTCAAAAAGATGTGGATACTCTACCCGCATAACTTCCTCACACTCCCAAGTTGCATCCTCAGAACCGTACCAATTATATTGGACCTTTACCATCTTCATGGCTCGATTCCATAGATGTTTGATTTTTCGATCCAATATGAAAACTAGTCTCACTCAAAAATCACTTTCTGGCTCCACTTGATTCACATTCTAATCAATAATATGATTAACATCATGTACATACTTTTTAAGAAATGATACATGGAGAAAATTATGAATACACAACAATGCAGACAATGCAAGCATATATGCGACAGGACCAATCCTCTCTAGGATTTCAAATGGCCCATAGTAGCATGCTACCAACTTAGAACAATTTCCCAACTTCAGGGCACTGCATCTGGTTTTTACTTTCAAAAACACATGGTCACCCATTTTAAACTCTTTGTGGGTTTTTATTTTATTTGCGCATCGATTTTTCCTATCTTTTGAAACCTTTAAATTATTCCTTATCTTCATCATTTTCTCCTCCATTTATTGGAGTAGATCTGGCCCAACCACTATGCATTCTACTGGGTTGTCCCAACTTACTAGTGTGTTTCACTTTCTGCCATAAAGTGCCTCAAATGGGCTCATCTTTAAGGATGCTTGATACCCATTGTTGTAAGAAAAATCTACCAAGTGAAGTTAGTCTTCCCATTTTGATGGTTTATCCATCACATACATCCTAAGAATATGTTCAATCATTCAATTTACCCTTCTTTTTTTTGTCCATCTGTCTCAAGGTGATATGTTGTGCTAAAGTTCAGATTTGTTCCAAATCCTTTGAATAACTCTTTCCAAAAGTTCAAGGTGAACTTGGAATCTCTATCAGGCACAATTGTCTTAGGTACACAATACATCCTAGCAATTTCTTGCATGTATATTTCAACAATGTTGGTTTCCTTGTGGGTCGACTTCACTAAAATAAAATGGGCAACTTTAGTAAGCTTGTCCACCACTACCATAATAGAATCTTGTTACTTCATAGTCCTATGAAACTTAGTAATGAAATGCATAGTTACAACTTCTCACTTCCATTCAGGAATGGGAAAAGGTTCTAGCAATCCAACTGGATGTATGTGCTCAACCTTGACCTTTTGACATTCAAGACATCTAGCAATAAAATCAACAACTTCCTTTTTCATGCCTGGCCAATAGTTTTGTTTTTTTACTACAAAAATTGTCTTCTAGTATCCCAAATGTCTTGCATAAGGAACTTTATGCATCTTTGACAATAAAAAATATTTCAACTCCTAAACATTTGGCACATAGACTCTACACCTATACATGAGGATTCCATCCTCTTTTAGCTCATAATCTTCAAATTTTTGCTACAACATACCTTGTTGTAAATTATCCTTTATGCCACATAGCATTGATCTAATTTGGAAACTTCTAAAATTATATCACACAAATCTGATTTGTGCATGCTAATGGTTGTAGAATGCATCTCATACACCCTCCTGTTGAGTGCATCAGTCAACTTGTTCTCTTTTCCTTTGATATGATTTATGTCAAAGTCATACTCACTAAGGAATTCTAACCACCTACTTTGTCTGAAATTTAAACTTTGTTGTCCAAATAGATACTTCAAACTACTATGGTTTGTTCTCAATTCAAATATTTTACCTATGAAATAGTGTTGCCACATCTTTAAGGCATGCACTATGGCTTCCAATTCTAAGTCGTGAGTAGAATATAACCTTTCATGCTCTTTTAACTTTATCGATTTTTATCACACCACATGCCCATTTTGACTAAGACTCTACCGAGCCCACAAGATCCAAGAGGAGACCACAAGAGGATGAGCATAGAAGATATGGATAGATATCTCGAGAATACTAGAGAGGATATAAATAGATTGATGTTGCAATGGTAGATAATGCAACAAGGAGAGAAAGGGAGCTAGAGGTATGAGTGGCCCATGAAGAGGAAGTTGAAGTGGCCTATACAGTAGTTGATTTCCAGGAAGCAGAAGAAAATATTGAGGAGGTGACTGAGGCAAGTGGAAAACCTCAGGAACACGGAGGAGAAGATGGTTTACATATGTAAACCCAAAGATGGAGAAAGCCTCGATGAGGAATACAAGTCAGTTCAAGATCTCATAGATTTCTAGGAGGGAAATGAGAAGGGATTAGTTGAAGATCTCAAAGACTGGCAGGAGGGAAGAAAGGAGAAGTCAGGTTTCTAGGAGGGAAAAGAGGAGATGAGAATGTCTAAGAGTCTCAGGAACTCATAGGATATTTCATATTATCAAGGAGTGTTGACATGAGAGAAGGAAGAAGGAGAAGATCATCAACATTGTAGGCTGATGATAGGAGGGATCAACATATCTCTTGAAGCGAGCTTTGTAGGGGATCATGTTTATGAGGAAATGGTGCAGGAAACACCAGAAGAAGAATTGAACCATGGAGATGGTCAAAGGAGATAAAAGGAAGAGGATCATTGAGATTCCATACTTTCTCAATGGGACAAAGAGTTGAAGCTACTAGAGGATTGGTTAGACAATCCAAAGATAGAGGAAGACTTATAGAAGGAGACAATCATGCAGAGTGGAGAAGAATTCCAGCATGAGGAGCAACTAGATGAAGCTAGACTTATCCAACCTAAGGAGATGATATAGGAAAAGAGGAATTGGCAGAAAGAAAACTATCAGAGGATATGGTTGAGAAACATCTCAGTAATACTGTTGTAGAATTGGAGTTTTCAGTGGAGTGGCAAGCCAATGTCACAGGTGATGAAGTTAGCATGGGAGATCAAGATGATCTTCCCTTTGATTTGTGTAAAGAATTGGAAGCCCTGGGAGAAGGAGAAATAACTCAGAGGAGGCTCATCCAACAAACCAAGTTGGATATTGATGAAGAAGAGGATATGCAGTAGCAGAGAAGGGTGCAAGAGAGGATCCATGTTACAGGTAT
>ML860600.1:0-15778 GCA_009831015.1 Picea engelmannii
TGTCCATCTCTGTGTTTCTTTTGAGCTCTGTAGTCTTTCTTCAGATGTCCTTTCTTCCCACAATTCCAACACTCTATCTTTTCAAATATGGATTTGGATCTGTCCTTCCTAGAATTCCAATGGTTCCCTAAGCCCTTTCCTCTATCCTTTTGTCTTCCAATGTTCTCCATGCTTAATGCATTACCCGATGTTTCACCTGTGCTTTTCCATCACATTTCCTCACTAAGGATAACAACAACAATATCATCAAATTTTAAAGTGTTTGAACCAGAGACAAAGTTACTTACAACCATGACCAATCCATTCCATCTTTCTGGAAATGAGCACAATATTAGAAGAGCCCTGACCTCATCATCAAAGTTCACTTTTACAGAACTTAGTTGATTAGTAACTGTATTAAATTCATTTGAATGATCTACAACATACCCACCTTCTAACATCTTCATTAAAAATACCTTATTGGACACCAAGGGTTTTTAATACAGTTTATCCAATGCATCCATTAGCTCCTTTGTTGTATTTTCTTTCACAATATTGATATCCATCGATGTTGCCATGCTTAGTCATATCATTCGTAGTTCCTTGCTGTCAAGAACCTCCCATTCTTCATCCTTCATGGTCGTCATCTTCTTTGTTATTCCACCCAATGGTAGGAATAGATCTTTCTGATATAAATAATCTTCCATCTGCATCTTCCATAACTGGTACTTTTGGTCATTAAATTTCTCGACCCTAAACTTTTCATCTTCCGCAATTTCTCCCACTCGAACCAAGAATCCTCTTTTCCTGCAAGTTACCTTTTGTTCTGATACCATTTGTTAGAAAACTAGGATCGTGAAGAAATAAAATAAAACAAATGTGGAAATAAAACAAAGAAGATACACAATACAATAGAGACAAAGATATACGTTCTTCACCCAGTGTCGGCTACGTCCACCAAAGAAATTACCATGTCTTTCCTTTATTATTATCCAGCATATGAAGGGATACAACCTACATCACACTCATTGTAACTTCCTCTTCTTTCTCTCATAGTATCCTCTCTAAGAATACAATAGTCCCCATGATGCATAGCCGCAATACATTTCCCTCATAAGAGAGGGTTTCCTTCTAGGGAAAAAAACCCTAACATAACTTCTATCGTCAAATTTGCAACCTTATAATGGACAGTCTAGATTTACAATGAAATTACAATATACATTTACAAGGCAATTTTTCCTTCGGTGGCTTCGCCCCTGAACCCCCGCTTGCCCTCGGACCCTACATAGGGGTTAACCCTCCTCTTCACTCCCCCATGTGGAAGAGTGTACATTCTTCTAGGGTGTAAATTCTTCATGGGTTATAAACACGGCTGAAAACAAAGACCTCTGAATCAGGAAGGTAATTAGGCTCCACAACCAACAAACCTAATAGAAGGGATGATATGCCCCTAAGGCCACAAGTAACCTTGAAAGTATTCGACAAATGGGAAATAGACTTTGTGGGACCAATTAACCCAACAACAAAAAGGTCGAGAGAAAGATATATCATTACTATGACAGAATACTTAACAAGATGGGTAGGAGCAACACCAGTAAAATATTGCAGCACAGAGACAACAACACGTTTCCTGTTTGAGCAAGTGATCACTATATTTGGATTCCCAAGAATTTTGATGAGTGACCAAGGTACACACTTTATCAATAGTATTATCAATGCTATGACTAAGGAATTTGAAGTCTACCTTTAGAAGAGTACACCATATCACCCTCAAACAAATGGAACAGTTGAAGGGATTAATAAGATCCTAGAATATGTCTGGACAAATATATACAATGTTAATAGGTACGATTGGGACTTAAATATACCAACATTATTGTGGGCATACAGAACTACATGAAAAACATTGATAGGACAGACACCATTCAGGTTAGTGTATGGATAAGAAGCAGTGGTACTGTTAGAATTCTTGGTACCCAGTCTGCACGTCGCAGCAATTACCAACATGACAGAGAGAAGCGTAGTAAAAGAAATACTAAGTCAGCTGATGGATATGGAAGAAGTTAGTATTCTAGAAATATTTCACCAAGAAGTACAGAGAGAAAGATATAAATATTGGCACAACATACATATCAAGAGGAAGAGTT
The DNA here is from genome assembly GCA_009831015.1 of Picea engelmannii. Lineage (NCBI taxonomy): Eukaryota > Viridiplantae > Streptophyta > Pinopsida > Pinales > Pinaceae > Picea > Picea engelmannii. The sequence continues at coordinate 2,127 of ML860600.1, forward strand.
TCAAGGAGGGAGACCTAGTCTTGGGATATGACAGTAAATTTCTTCAGCATCCAGAGAAAATATGAATGCATTGGTTGTGACCATATGAAGTGAACACTATCACATATGGGAGATATGTACAGTTGAAATATCTGGGAAGCACAGAACTGAAAGGAATGATCAATGGGAGTCAACTGAAGTTGTACAAGAAAATCCGACCGCTTAGTACCTAGAAAGTTACAACGTAGTAAGAAAATATGTACATAGTGTATTATAGTAGAAGTTAAGAGAGATAAAGTGACAAAAAAAAATAAAAAGAAGAAAATCCATAAAAAGTAAAAAGGGGATAAAACTACAAACGAATTGGCAGGCATGGAAGGTTTTGTTAGAATAGAACTGATAGAAAAACCAGTGCGCTGGAAGAAAATCAGTCATTGAAAACACTGCATGCAGAAGAGAATTTAACGGGTAGAAAGGAACAATGCGCAGGAAACACAACAAAAAGTGGATACATGACAACTCTCAGTGCGACACAACTGTCACTTATCTGTCAAGCTATAAAGTCGCAAAAAGGGAGGGAAACAACTTAGTGTATTATTTACTAAAGAGTAGAATGCAACGACGAACAAAAGAGAAAGAGAGGGAGAATTTGTGATGCACCTGGCAATTTAAAATTCTGTAGTCCATATTTCATCAACATTTCACCACTGAGAATGGGAGCATCGAGTAGAACTGGATGAAACACGCATATTAGTACCCGGGTGCCACAAACCAGAACACACGAGATGCCAACAGTTGTGGATGTGGATTAAATCCACACACCAGAGTATGAGTAGACCACAATGCATGTAGAGGACGATAAAAACCCTTCATAGGAGGTCGAGGAGCCGGAAGAGGATGTTGAAAGAATGGAATCCGATGTGTCTAGGGGAAAAGGGATGCAACAAGAAGAACAATCCATAGACTTGACTCAATGGGGCCTATAACTAGAAGAACATCAAAGAACAGGGCGCTAAGATATACCAGTAGTTGGGGTATCATCCCCACAAGGGAAAAAGAAGGAGTGATCAGAAATCAGTGCACTAGGCATATAGGCACACAGGAGAAACTAGCCATAGTAATGCCAAAAATCCCCGAAGGTGTGAAGGCTGATGAAGAAATGGTAGGAGGATTCAATAGCCTGAAATATGTTGACCATGATATGTCTGGTGAAATACATTTCTCGGACTTGGCAACACAGAGTTACCTGGAGAGTAGGGGAGAAGGCCCATTAGGTGCACCACTATTGGATCCTGCACAGTGGCTCTTAGGGCTATACAATACATACATAATGAACTTATTGGATATACCGCACTTTGGGTGAAATAAACACATCAAAGGATGTGTAAAGAAGTTGTTATCATGGGTGCATGAAGGAATCTTATGGATGGATAGGTTGGTTCCTATTAATGTTGATCTCATTACAACAATCACAGGGATACCCATGGATGGGGAGAATCCAGAACAATACCTGGAGGATAATACTAAGGCGAAAGCCATTTCGGATGAAATAAAAGCTAAATATGGCATGGAGAGGGGCAACAGGGGAATCAAGATTAGTGACATCAACGATCATGTGACACAATTTGCAACATGATTGTTAGGTTGCAAGTTAATGTGCAAGTGAGGGAAGGAGGAAGTACCTGTAGGAGTAGTAGCAGTTGCAGCACAATGTGCGAAGGGGAGCTTGATGATTTGGGCCCCATATCTATTAAATTAATTTCTATAGGAATGCAAGGATGCACAAGACTGGGGCTCTGAGTTCCACTATTTGTGGTTACTCATCCTCATTACATCATTGGGATGGCAAGAACCCACATACAGTTTGTTCCTGCCAAGGATAGGAAAATGTGGCACAATGTGCTACACATATCTTTGCAACACAGCATATCCAAATAAGAAGAAACTTAATAGCAACATGTTCATGCTATACCTAACAGAGATCCAAAATAGGTTAGTAGATATGTGAAGGATTCCCACAGAAACTGTCTAGGAGTTTGCACAAATAGCGAACTTTCAGGCATCGCCCCATAGTATGTGGCTACAAGTAAAGAGGGATCCATCCAAGGAGTGGTTTCAATTGAAGTGCTACATGACAATGAAGGCCATCTAGATGGAGGTCCACTAATGACTCGAGGAGTGGAGAATGAAAACAATCCCAAAGACGGTGCCAGGAGAACAAACTAGGACATAGGACAAAACAGTTCCTACATAGAAAACATGCACAAATAGTGCAAGAAAAAAGAAGAATATTTCACAAGGCCAAGAAGGGGGAAGCAGTCCCATACAAAAGAAAACTAGGACAAAGAATAACTCACAATGTGGTTCTACACAGGGACTACCACGCATGGAGCATGAAACAAGAGGAGCGATAGAACAAGTGTGGGTAGAAGAAATGCAAACAGAGGAACAAAAAATGTCCATGGAAGAAGGAGAAGGGCAGGATACATGCATGGATACATAGATTCCATAAGCATTTGATCCATCAGAGGCCCAAATGAAGATAACAAGGGAGCAAGAAAGTGGCTCTAAAAAGCAAGACAAGGCCCACAAGAAACCAATGGAAACATCATTAACAGCAGATGATGTGGAGATGATAGACACGATAGTGGAATATTGATTGTCAGAGGTGTGGGAAAACGTTGAAAATCACAAGGCTTCAATTTTAGAGAAAATACAATAAGTGAAAACTACACTGGAGCAATTGAGGATCGAGGCAGAATAACATTGACAGAAGACAACAACACCAGTTAAAGAAGGGGCATTGGTTGGAGAGATAGTGCAGATGACGATGCAAGGGATCATAAATTTTATCATCACTCTTGAGATGTTGTTTATGGATGAGGAGATAGCACAGAGGCCCCTGAAAGACATTGAGATGTTGAACTTGGCATTTCCTAAGATTCCAAATACAACATTGTATAAATTACAGGTGAGCATCGTGTAGGAGATTCAGTCTCGAGCAAGGTCTGATGCGACGAACTTACAATTGGTGTAGGAAGACAACACCTCATTGAAGGAGTCACTTATCCAGGAAGGGAAGGAGAAAAATATGGTGCAACAAAAGGTGGATGAGATGGAGAACCAAATTCAAGTAGTATTTCAAGCCATCTAAGACAACGAAGGAGTACAAGCATCCTCATCACAAGAGAAAATGAGAAAGATAGTGCAGACTCTACAACAGTATAAAGAACAAATCAAATAACTGGAGGAGCGAGCAATTCCCACAAATCCTCTAGAAGTCAAAGCGCAAAGAGAGAAGGATGTGATAGCTTCTGCAAAGAACATCACACAAAACATACACAAAATGACAAATTTGTTGGAGAAGAGTGCCCATCTATGGACATAGCTTTTATAGGATGGGAGCTTACAAGAGTTGCAGGGGAAGGTGTACAAATTGCAAGCAATAATGGCAGATGTCAAACAATGACAAAGGATGATGTAACTGTTGAAGAAGATCAATACGGTCGTGGAAATGAAGAATTTACAAGCCGAGGAAAAGGAAGTACAAGCGCAAAAGATGGAGTGGCATGCTCATTCAGAGCCCTTGCAAGAAAAGGTGGAGTAGTTGGTCATAAAGGTCGATGCAGAAAAGATGAACATAGAGTGAATAGGCTTGGAAGGGGGAGAACTGCTACAAAACATAGTTACCATGCAACTGGTGGAAAACATGGCCGAAAGGAGCAGTCAGTATCAGGTGTAGTGCCAGAGAATAACTCAAATGTATGACGCGTTGGCACAAGAAATGATAGATGTTGGAGTAAGGAAGTGACTCGGGACCAGTCACAATGTTAGTATTGGGGGCATGTTGGGCGCAAACCCATTTTTGGAAAAAGGCTAATTTTAGAGAATAAAGCACAAATAAGGAAAATACAGTTGGAAGGAAAAGAATCATGTGTAGAAGAAAGTGCATGAAAATGAGGGAAGCATGTGAGGCACACATGCAAGAAGACCGAACCATGCTAGGGTTAGGGATTTGGTAAGAGGATGTAATGGTTGATAAGCCAAAAATAAGTATAAATAGGTACCTAGGAGGTCTAGGTTGGGGGTGGTCATGGTTTTTGTTATTGGTTTTTAGGTTGGTTGGTTCGAAGAGGTGGATAGGGTTCAGTGTGATTGTAATTCCATAATGTAAGAATGATTGTAAAATCCAAGGTTGTTTTATAAGTTGTTGAGATGAAGAAAGAATATAAGGTAGTTATTGAGGGTTAGATCACAGGCTGAGGAGGCTGGTGTGATCTAGTCCACCTCATTAAATATTTTGATCCAACTGAGGGAGAATTGTAATGTGCATGGAGCCATAGATGACCGAACAATAATAAAAGATCCAAGATCCATAACTTTGTGGACATATCATGGGAGGGGGTGAACCACGGTATCTTATGTGTTATATGAATGATTCATTGTTGTATCTTTGTTGTTAATGATTAGATCTTAGATGAATGTTTGATGAAATAACTATATCTGATTGGTTTACATGCATGAACAAGAATGACAGAGTACTTAGCATAGATGAATGTTATAGTAAATAAATAAATATCACAAGGTTCAATCCTAGATCCCCACTCATTCCCATGCTACAAGAACCTGAGCGTTGCATCCACCCATAGAACTATCTCCGATGATACTGCATAGTGCACCCTGTGTACTGCGTTGCCTTCTGGTTTTCCATGGGGGGGCGATAATTTTAGAGGGTTTTGTTGGAAACCATAGTAGATATGAACCTGGTTCATCCCAAGAATGGTAGCAAGAGAGAAGTAACCAACATTCACTTTTTCGGGTAATCGTTTTGGAAACATGCATGGACAAGACCGAATTTGCAACAACCTTTGTTTCTATTCAAGGTTTTAAAGAATGGAATGATATGCACATCTAGGATAAAGTGAAGGAAATGTTTTCTTTAGTTTTGTCTTCTTATTTAAAGTCATGAAAATGTATCTCCAAACAAAAATCCACTTTTTAGAGGAGTTTGCTAAAAAACTTGAGGAAAATATTGAGGTCTTAGAAGTTCAAATCGAGTCCCAAGATTTTCATTATCAAAGATTTTCTTTTGAAGTTATTTTCCAGTTTTCCTTAGTTGTTAAGAAAAAGGATTTTTTTTTTGTTGATCATGATCTTGAAAATTCAGAGTGGAAACAAAATTTTCAAATAGAGAATATACATCAACAATTCAATTTTGAAAATCCAATTGAAGAATACATTGAGGATTATTAAGAAAATTATGGCTTCCATGAATTTAATGATCATGTAGCAGCTTATATGGAAGGATTTCTTAGTTCAAATTCCCAGCCATGTCTCCACTACAAGAAACAAAAATATAATGAGTTTCTTTTGTTGTTACATGTCCCAGTTTTGACTATGTTTCAACACAGTGAAGGAGTCAAATTACTTGAGCAACTATTGGACTGGTTATACTAGAATGTTTCTATTACTTGATCCTGCGGATGTTTTCATTTGTTTAAGGTAGGTAGGTGTGCAAATAATCTTGTTGGGAAAGCATATATTTCAGTTTGTTTTCAATTTTTAGAGGTTCTCATTTAAACATGTGTATAAGTAGTTGTTTGAACAACTGATTGCAGTTGCAGTATTGTTTTAGTGTGTTTTCAGATTGCAGTGACATTAAATTTTAGTTTTAGTTTTCATCAACAAATTTTCAGTTAGGAAAGGTTACAAGTTACAGTTTGCAGGTTGCAAGTGGCAAGGTGTGTGAGGTTTGTAGCAGCCCAATGGATCAGGCACATAGTCTACCGGTTCTTTGGTAGCTCATAGGGAGTGTGCCATCCCCATTGGAGACAATGTTATCACATACGAATTTGTATTAATTTTTCCAAAGCCTCATGTCCTTGTGTTATCTTTCCACTCATATTTTAAAACATTTTCACTAGCTCCATCAAGTTCCCATCACCTAAAGCCTTCACTTGACTAATCATCCAAAATAGTCATGTCCTCCATACGTCAAAATTGGAAAATATCCCAAACCTATATCTAGCCTTAATGATTATCTAAATTCCTTGGTCCCATCACTTCATTCACTTTTACCCTTACTATCATATTCACATTGAAAATTTAATATATTCCTTTCTTTTTACTAAGCTTAAGCTCCCTTATCGTATCCACGTAGTAATCTGATGAGCCTCATATGCCCAAAGTCCTTAGAAATATGGAAAAAGTTTATAATTATTGATATAAATAATTTTATATTAAAATATTTAATCCAAAAATAATTCATATTAAACACCAAGTCATGGGAACGAATCTCAATAAATATTAAATTAAAGTCGAAAAGTCAAAAAGGGTGAATCGACAATTGCCAATATTCATTGCAGAGGTTGAAAGTGATCGGGGGTTAATCTCCTAAAGTGGTTCCGCAATTCAAACCATTGTTTTGATGTTGGGGTAATTGTTATTATATGGTTCATTGCGGAGGTCAGAGTGGTGTGGATTAAAACCACACTTTGCAAGCTCTGCAATACCATTGCAATACCATTTACTATATTGGTTTGGTTTTATAAATGTGTGGCATGAATGTTTATGAGAATAAATTTTCCATAAGTACATTTCAATATAAACCATGGAGTTTCCAATGCTATAAAGAATTTTTTCCTCACAAAGGAAAAATTTTACAGAGGTAAAAGTAAAATTTTACAGAGCAGAGAATAAATGTCTTATGCTATGGATATAATAAGGAAAGGAAATATAAAGAAGAAAATGCACATGAGTAGAAAGTCTAGATAATTTCTTATACAAATTTTTTACATAAGTAAAAGGGGAAGATCAAGCGGTATTTTCATAGTTTACCAAAGATGGCTTCTAGTGTTGGACACACCTACCACACTTAGAGGGGGGGTGAATGAATGTGGGGCTCTTTTTACCAAAACTTCCCTCTTACACAAAACTCCTTAGTTATCATTCAACATTCACTTATTACTCATTGTTGTCATTTATAACTAGTTAGATGTGAACATATATTAGCAGCATATATCAGTAACATAGATCATCAATAAGTCATCACCACAAGGAACACAAATAACACAAGATGTATGTACAATTTTCTTTTTATTTCAGACTACAATCCTTGGGGGATTTTAGCAACAACTGAATAGAGTACAACTCTATAAGAGCACCAAATCTATAATGCAAGAATCATCTTACACCCTCAGCACCAACTGAGATGAGGCAACAATCCTCAACAGATATCAATCTGCAATAGGTATGTGACCTGTCAGTAGTACATCCCGCATGTGTACGTGCCCTGGCTAACTACAGCTCATGTATGTATGTGGCTAATATATACAACAACCTACGTATGCCTTCTAAGATATTAGGGTTTATCCTTTTCATCACATACTCGGATCCTCTACAACCTGCAAGAATAATTTCTTCTGTCTTCCACTGTCCAAACTGACCACCATCCAGTCACAACACATCCAATCTCTCCAATAACTTACTCATGCTCCAAAACTAATCAATATGAATGCTAACTAAATCATGTATAAGCAACTAGTATACCATAGCAGTCATATCACAACTGAATCACAAGAGTACTTCTCACTCCAACCACATCACAATAGCCATACCAAGAATGCCCTAAGCATTCACAACACAACAAGCAATACTATCCATCAAGACAATAATGTAACCATACCAGTGTCTCGGTGACAGATCTGAGCCCATAGAATGTAGATATGGAACCTACTTCAGCCTTCAACAACCATTCATTAGCCCAAACACAAATCTCCATGATTTTATCCATTGTACGCACCCTGTCCTCATACATCCCACGTATGTATGTGCCCTGGCCCATTACAGCCCACGTACACCTCATAAACTAGTGTTTCTGAAGCTCCGAGAATTTTTCCGTCAAGATCTCCGATCTTTCCAAAACTTTTATGTGTCCATGAGATCCTCCTCATGCTCTCTTTCTTAGAATAGATCTTCAATCATGCTCAATAGATCCACACCAAATATGCTCTCACAAGGAGCTCTCCATCAATACTCCAAAAGATAAAATCACAAGAAGCTCTCCATTTATCCACACAAAGGATGTTTTTCAAGAGATCATTTCTATCTTATTTATACTTTCATCCTCTAGGTCACTTAACCCATTTCTAGGTCACTTAACCTATTTTCCTTATTCTAGGGTTAACCACTTTCCATAAATAGAAATTTCTCCAATACTTTATCATTTAAATATTCCTTCTTGATTTTGTCACTTCTCTTTATCATTTAAATAATCCATCTTGACTTTGTCACTTGACTTTATCATGTAAATAATAATTTCTTCTTCTCAAGCACTTTGACTTCTTTTGACCATATGGGACTTCAAGCCATCATATGGGGGTCCTTCAACTTCATAGGGCCATAACTCTCAAACCGTGAGGAGTTATGTGACATTCCACATACCACCGAAAATGGAATGAGAAACACTATCCATCTAGGACAGTTTCACCAACAAAATCACTTATCTTCATCTCATTATTCCACATACAAACATGGGTTCTCTCAACCATAACTCAACCGCAAATCATCTTCCCATGAGGGCTTTCACCATAAGGGGACCACTTTGGAGTTCATCCATTTGTACCATGACAAGAAAATAATGAGTCATCTTTACATCAAACAAACTATGCATCATATATCAAAGAATCCATATTCATCAGGTATCAATGAAAACTCATTGATCCATCTTCATCTATGCATCATATCAATGATAACGTATTGATCCATCTTCATCGATTGGTTTCCTCTTGACATCTATCATTCTCATCAAGGACAATACATATACATTATTCATCAATCATCAATCAAGCAAGTCTATCAATCATTTAATCACTCGTCATCAATCAATCAAACCATTGGCATCAATGAGAACATGATCCAATATCTAAGACATGGTTTTCAAAACCATGGGAAGAAAATTAGTAAATAGTTTTCACAGTAAAATAGTAAATATTTATTGGGAAAAACAAGACATGGTTTTTAGAAATAGTGGATGGTTTTGAGAAAAGGGTTTTTGAATTTCATTTATGAAATTCATAAAATGAAATTGGAAAATAATGGAGAAGTTTTATAGGACATGGTAACCAAGGCATGGTTTTTCAAAACCATGAGCTTGAATGGAAATGTGGAAATGGAATGTTATAGGTTAAAGAAATATTTGGGAAATATTTTTATCAAAATATTTTATTCCCAAATATTTGAAAATTGATATTTCTCAGGTAGATATGGATAAATAAAATCAGATTTGGAAGAGTACAAGTGGCATTTCAAAGAGAATGTGGCAGTCAATGATTTATTTCAGGCACACAATCAACTAGTCCCAGATTTAAAGTAAGCATTTGAGGAGAAAATCAAATTTTCAAGAAGATTTGAACGCAGTTAAATGACAATGGATGGCAGAGCTTATCCAAGCAAGAGATCAATTTTATTCAAATTAATTCTTGTCATTTTGAATCTCAGTTCAACATTTTCAGGAGTATATCAACAGTCAAAGGAATAAGAACATATGTGGTAGTAAAACTCCAAATTTCAAGGAACTAGTTCCAGATTTGATTCCAACAAATTCCAGCAGTCTTCAGCATTCGAGATCCACTGCAACCAAATTTATTTTTAGTTTATTTTTACATGATTTTATTTCCAGCAAAATAAGAATAGTTGGATAATTGTTTTTATTATTTAAACTATCAATTTGTATGGAAAAGGGGGTATTTCATCCAGAGAGGCTATTGGATTGTGTATCAATTTCACGGAACATCCTTATGAATTAAAATATAAGTATTGTTCTTTTGGAGTAAAGATTCATCATGGTGTTTCTCTTAGTGTATTTTTCATGTCAATGATTATCTCCATTATTGTTTGTTCTTTCTAGTATTTAGCTGAGAGTAAATGTTTGGAATTCATCTACATTTGATACTCCATTCATACAATAGATACTTGATCAATTGTTAAGGATTTCATGTTCAGAATTCATCTATATTCGATGCTTTGTCCATGGTGATCTATCTCATATTTGTTTTTCTTCTAAAGTTGCATTAAGAACTCACCCTTTGTTAGGTTCTCTTAGTGAAATGGGTCGTCCCTTCCTCTTTTCTACTGCGATCCAAATATTGATCATTTGGTGAATAAAAATACTTACTTTGCCTTTTCTTTCTGAGAGTACACCACCAACTATTGACTCAATATTTTTAAGTTCAGGCTTTGACCCCATTTTCCAATGGTTCCCTTCTCTTATTTGTCCTACCAACCCTTTAAAAAAAAAAAAACATGTCCTATTGCAGAATCTGACCTCTGTGTGCTCATTGATAAATATTTTTAGGTATTTTCATTGTTTACCTATTTGAGAGAGCCCTCTCTAGTTGTATAGGTCAGAATAAAACCTAAAGTTTGTTTGAGGTTACCTTGGGGTTTCTTTGATATAGCCCAAAGAAATTACCAAGTGCTAACAGTATCCATAATTTCATCAATTAAAAATTAGCAAAAGATGTCAATTGCTTTATATATCTTGCACCATAATTTCAAGTAAAGATTACATATGGAGGTAACATAAATTATTTAGGGAAATTCCATAGTATTAAGCTCAACATGGGGGAGTATTTTTTGGATAGCCCCATGATTTTCATCCAAATGGGTGGTGTTGATGTTGTATTTGGGGTCCAATGGTTACAATCATTGGGAATAGTGGCCCTTAATTTTCAATGTCTTTTCATGAGATATTCCTTAGATGGAAAGGAAATTGAGCTTAGAGGTTTCCAATGGGAACCCTCTAAAGTGATAAGCTCTAATAGACTGCCAAAATTACTCAAAAAAGGAAACCAAGGTGTAATTGCATAATTGTTCTCACTTGATGTTCAAACATCTATATCCCATACTCCATTAGATCTCCAAATAGTTATCAAAAAAATTCCAAGGTATTTGGTGAATTTCCTAAGGGTCTTCTACCTGCTAGAGATCACGACCATGATATTCATTTGAAACTAGGAAGTTTACCACCTAACATTAAGGCTTACAAGCATCCATATGCATAGAAGAGTGATATTGAGGGTATGATCTAGGAAATGTTAGAGGATGAGATCATTCAACCTAGCCAAAATTCTTTCTCTTCACCAGTGGTCATGGTTACAAAAAAGGATGGTTCATGGCATATGTGTCCAAATTATAGACAACTCAACAAAATGACCATCAAAGATAATTTTCATATTCCTTTCATTGATGAATTATTAGATGAATTGCATGGAGAAAAATTATTTACTAAGTTGGATCTTCATTCGAGATATCATAAAATCAAAATGAAGTAGGAAAACATTCTCAAAACATATTTTAGAACACATGAAGGTCGTTATGAACTTTTATTTATGATTTGGAATTACTAATACACCTTCAACATTTCAAAGCTTCATGAATTCTATTTTCAATCACTTCCTTGGAAAATTTGTGTTAGTATTTTTTGATGGCATACTAACCTTCAACAAATCTTGGGAAGAGCATGTACAACATGCTGACAGAGTATTACAACTTTTGGAAGAGAAACAAATTTATACAAATCCTTCCAAGTGTGCTATTGGGGTTCAAGAAGTGGAATATCTAGGTCATATTTTATCTCACGAAGGTGTAAAAGTGGACCCTAACAAAATTAAAGCTATGAGGGAATGGCCAATTCCCCAAACCTTGAAGAAACTTAGAGGATTCTTAGGATTGACGAGTTATTACCTCAAGTTTTTCAAGAACTTATTTAGGAGGATCTCTACACATGGAACTATTACTTTGCATACCATGAAGAAGTTCATTAAAATGCTAATTAATGATAAGTGGAAAAGAATAATTAATTAATCATGAATTATTTAATTGTAATAAATGATTAATACTTGAAGTGAGTTGGTAAAATCTCACGTATTATTCATTTAATTGTAAAAACGGGAAATTAGTTGTGAGAATCCAACTCACAAATTAGTTTCCTGATTTTAAGAGGAGAAAAGAGGAATACTTGGAGTGAGTGGAAATCTCACATATTATTTGTAAAAATGGGAAATTAGTTTTATGTGAGAATCCAACTCACAACTTAGTTTCCTAATTTTAACGGGAAATTAGTTTCCTAGTCTTAAGGACGAAGTTAAGGGTCTCATGAGTTGGTTTGGACTCTTCCTCACTTTATTACAAGTGGATTCCTAGTCTCAAGGAGGAAGTTAAGGGTCTTTCTCATTTTTTTCCTTGGGTAGGTACTAGATCCAAAATTTATGGATCTTGTATTTTTGGATTATGGATCTAGGAAAAATTATTTAAACCCCTTTATTTGGAGAGATTGAAAAATGGAGGCTTTTGGAGGCCCTTTGAGACTCTTTTGGAGAGCTCTTTGAGGAGAGAATCAAGAAATCATGCTTGTAATTTGTAATCCCCTTAATTGGGAGAGTTGAACCCCTTATTGGCAGAATATGTGAGACCCTACATTGGGAGATTTATGCCCCTTATTGGGAGATCCTTGTTTCCCCTTCATTTGGGAGAAGATGTAGCCCTTTTATGTAAAGGAGAACCATCCCCGCATTGGGAGAAGCAATGACAAGTGGTTCGTATTCCAAGCGGATCCGGAGACATAGCCAAAAGGTTTTGGTGAACTTTGTTAACAACTCGATGATCTCTTCATCTTATGTGATTGTCTCATGTTTCATATGCATATCTTTATTTCCGCAATTATGATTATTAAATGCATATTGTAATGGATTATGAGACTAACAACCCATGAACCAAGTTTATATTCAATTTGAATACAAGCCTTTCATAAGAACATATGTTCACCTTTAATGAAATCAAGTTCAATTAAAATGATCTTAAATCTGACCTTATCAAGTGGCCTAGAACCAAGTAAATATTGTTATCAGTGTCACCCTGGATTCAAATCAAGTGGTATCAGAGCAGGATTGACAAGAATTACAGGTGTTGAAGACAAGATGGGAAAAGCATTGAAGAATTCATGGCTTAGTGAGCTTGAAGAAATCAACCAGGCCATCCAAGAAGAGAATGTTGAATTTGGGTATGGTGAAGGAGATATGGACATGAAGTCATGCAACTATTGCACTCATTGTTGTATATGAGGACACTAGATTGAGAAATGTTGGAAGCTCCATCTTGAATTTGGTCTAAAGAAGGACAAACAAACTATGAAAGTAGCCAGAGAGAAAGAGGAGCATGTCAATAGATCCACGAAGCAAAAGGACAGAAAAAAATTCCTATTAATCAGGAAAAATAGGAAATGGGTAGTCGGGATGAGCCATGGGGCTCCAAAATACCTCAAAAATCAAAGTGCCCATAATTCAACAAAAACGCACCAGATTGAAGATCTCGATGAGATATTTCCAACGGCACAAATGGCTCGTCAAACGGAGTCACGTGCAAAATATATGGCCATCTGAAGTTTTCACCAAATAGACAAAATTGGTGAAATATGGATAGTGTTGACGTTGGCATGTTGACGTGGCAACACAATGGGACGTCACGTGTCATTGTTAAGCCCTAATGTTGGCTCATTACCCCTTAATTGAGGCATATTAGATTAGTAATGCTATTTTATTTATGTCGGCTTTAGGCCATTAGTTGTAATTTAGATTAGTAATGTTATTTTAATTATGTCGGCTTTAGGCCATTAT
>ML860601.1:8040-24693 GCA_009831015.1 Picea engelmannii
AAAAACGACATGCTAGAGCACCCAAATTGAGAACATAACTGTAACAAATCAGCAAGATAACTTTGGACTGTTGGCTGTTATAAAACAGCAGAAAATACTTTCACTTGCAGTTGAAACTTAGAGCCTTTCCTTGGTCAAAGACAGACCAAGAAGGCAAGCTGATAGGACCTGGATTTTTCACATGGTATCAAAGCTTCGGTGGCTGAAATATTGAGCAGTTGGGACAGCATTTTGTTGGCTGTCATACACTTCTTTTCTGGCAGATTTTTAGGACAGCCATTGACTCATTCAATGGTTGTTAGAGGGCAGAATTTTTCAGAGGGTTGTTGGGCAGTTTTTGACACTATTCATCAGTCTCTTTTCACACCTACGCAGTAGGAGTGAGGCTGATTTTTTGTGACCTCTTTTCACACCCATTTTGTTGGGAGTGAGGTCAGATTACATTGTCTCTTTTCACACCTGTGTTGACAGGAGTGAGACAGTGTTTTCCTTGGCAGTGTGAGCATTAGTTGGGGATTGCAGTTTGGTAGAGATGTCAGCATCTCAGATGTGAGTTGAGGACAAGCTAGTTGGGGCTAGCAATTGGTCGCCTTGGAAGGCGAGGATGATCTTCATTTTGGAGGACCTCTAGCTATGGGATATAGTCGAGGCAATTGTTCCCCCCATTCCTGTCACTGCTCCTGTCTTGGTGGCAGAGTTCAGGAAGAGGAACAACAAGGCGAAGAGGACTATTTGTGATGCAGTCCGGAATCACATCATACCCCATTTGACGGGGAAAGCTTGTGCATATGAGATGTGGGCATCTTTATGTGAGTTGTATGAGAGCTCCAATGAGAACCGGAAGATGGTTCTTCATGACTGACTCAGGGGCATTCGCATGCTCAAGGATGAGTCGGTAACTTCATTCCTTGGTAGATACACTCAGATCAAAGACGAGCTTGGAGCCGTCGGCGAGGTTGTTGACCCTAACTCTTTGATGAGGCTTCACCAAACCATGGGGTCCATTTGTACGTGGCAGAGTTGCCAGAGAGGTCATGCCTATATGGGAGAGGATTTGGGATGACTTTGTCCAGGAGGAGATCAGATTAGCATCAGAGGCTTCTGGATAGAGACAGCAGCAGCATCAGCAAATTGGTCAGGGTGAGGAGGATCTTGCTCTTTGGACAAAGGGCAAGAAGAAGGCCGGCCGAGGTGGTTGCAAGGTCCCAAGTTTGGGGGCCAGCCACAGAGGAGTGGAGGAGGAGAGAGCAGCAGTGGTCAGGGTAGAGATATGAGCAAAGTGAAGTGCTTTGTTTGTAAGAAGTTTGGGCACTATGTTGGACAGTGTCCGAACAGGAAGAAGAAGGGTGGTACAGCAGCTACAGCAGAGGAGGCAAACTTTCATACACAGTTTCAAAGAGAGTGTGCCTTTCATATGTGTTGTACGTCAGTTGAGACATCACCCTGTATCTGGTATATTGATAGCGGGCATCGAGCCATATGACTGGAGTTTGAGAGCACTTTTCTGATCTCAGAGATCCTGAGGTCAGGATTGAGATTTCTCTTGGATGACAGAGTAGTCACAGTTGCTGGGATTGACACAGTTGCTTTTCGGAGAGAGAGCTTGCCACCTATATCGTTTACTGATGTTATTTTCGTCCCTGGGATGAAGAAAAACTTGATTTCAGTTTCCACCCTCCAGGATAGAGGTCTTGAGGTGACATTCAGAGGCATCGAGGTACTGATTCATCCTCGGGGGTCTTCACTAGACTCATGACAGGTGATTGGAGTGAGAGATGGGAAACTGTACAGATTACTATTTCAGCCACTATGTGCATTGGCGGCTAGTAGCGACAGCAACAGACAGTTATGTGAGTTATGGCATCGCAGGATGGCCCACCTACATCATGGGGCTCTTGGAGGACTGAGAGAGGTTGTGACCGGAGTGCCACAGATCAACATAGAGCATCAGGATGTTTGTAGAGGGTGTGCGCTTGGCAAGTTTGCCAAGGCATTTTTCCCCAGCAGTGACAGCAGGTCAGCTAGGATACTGGATTTAGTACACACGGACGTGTGTGGGCCCATGACTCGGAGGTCCTTGAGTGGTTGTGAGTATTATCTCACATTCATAGACGACTACTTGAGGAAGACTTGGATCTATTTCCTGAAGGCCAAGAGTGAGGTCTTCACACGGTTCCAAGAGTTCAGAGCTCTTGTGGAGAACCAATCAGGAAAGAGGATCAAAGTCTTGCGGTCGGATAACGGGGGAGAGTATTCCTTGAAACAGTTTGTAGACTTCTGTGCACAACATGGCATCAGGAGACGAATGACCGTACCTTACAACCCCCAGCAGAACAGGGTTGCTGAGAGGAAGAACCGAGCCATTACTGGTGTAGCGAGATCCATGCTACATGATCAGAGTTTGCCTTTGTATTTGTGGGCAGAGGCATGTGCTACTGCAGTTTATCTGCAAAACAGGAGCCCCCATAGGATTTTGGGGAAGATGACTCCTAAGGAGGCCTTCATTGGTAGGAGGCCCGATGTCAGGCATATCAGGATCTTTGGATGCTTGACTTTCTCTCATGTCCCCTCAGAGAAGAGGACAAAGCTAGATCCCACAACCCAGCAAGGGATTCTAGTTGGATACTCAGAGGTGTCAAAAGCCTATTGTATCTACACTCCGCCACTTAGGAGAGTGGTGGTGACCAGAGATGTTAGATTTGAGGAGGATAGGGCTTTTGCGAGATCTCTTGAGTTGAGAGTTGGATTTGAGGATGATGCAGAGTTGTCGGTTGCAGTCTAAGAGGGAACACAACCTCAGATTTCTAGTACACCAGTATCAGGGGTGACAGGGTCACCATGCACAGCTTCAGGGTCACAGTCAGACCAGTTTCAGTCAGATGGGGCACAGACTTCAGTGGGAGTTCACACTTTAGAGGGAGGTCAGACTTCAGGATCGCATAATGTTGAGGTGAGTCCTGAGGCAGTCACTCTTGGGCAGAGAGATCTTACTTCTCCGTTGACCACTTCAGGGAAGAGGAAACCGAGATGGTTTTAGGAGACCCTGAAGGAGGCCAAGGAGAATGTAGGTGAGCCCAGGAGCCAGATCAGAGAGAGCAGGCCACCAGTCAGATTTGGAGCTTACTTAGCACTTGTGACGAGTATCAGGGATACTGAGCCACAGACTTTTGCGCAGGCAGTTGACCATCAGATCTGGAGAGAGGCCATGGTTGAGGAGTATGACTCCATTGTGTGCAATGATGTCTGGGATGTGGTTCTGAGGCCAGTGGGGAAGTCAGTTGTGACTTCCAGGTGGTTGTACAAGACCAAGATTGCTGCAGATGGCAGCGTGGAGAAACACAAGGCTTGTTTTGTGGCATGAGGCTTCTCACAGATTGAGGGAGTCGACTATGACGAGACTTTCGCACCAGTTGCGAGATACACTTCTATCAGGACTATCATTGCGATAGCAGCAGAGATGGGTTGGCGCATTCACCAAATGGATGTGAAAACCGCATTTCTGAATGGCTTTATTGAGAAGGTGTACATAGAGCAGCCACAGGGTTTTGAGGTGAGTGACAGGGAGACTCACGTGTGTCTTCTGAGGAAGGCACTATATGGATTGAAGCAAGCTCCCCGAGCTTGGTATTCACGGATTGATACTTATTTGCTTCAAATGGGCTTCGAGAAGAGCGATGTTGATCCAAACCTCTATTTCATCATCAGGGGTGAGGACACGCTCATTCTCATTTTGTATGTGGATGATCTATTCATTATTAGAGCCGAGAATCTCATAGCTGAGTGCAAGTTGGGACTTGCATCAGAGTTTGAGATGAGTGATATCGGATTGATGCACTACTTTCTCGGTATGGAGGTATGGTAGGCAGAGGATCACATATTTCTCGGGCAGGGGAAGTATGCAGTAGATATTTTGAGCAGGCTTCAGATGGAGGACTGCAGACCCATGTCTACACCTATGATCACCAACTGGAAGAAGCTTAGTGCTTCAGATAGCCAGTTGGTGGATGCCACAGTATACAGGCGGTTGATCGGTTCGATCATGTATCTGGTTAACACCGGACTAGATATATGTTTTGCTGTGAACACACTCAATCAGTACATGATTGAGCCGAGGAGTGTTCACATGGTTGGGGCAAAACATGTCTTGAGATATATTGTTGGGATAGTGGACTATGGCCTAGACTATGTCCAAGGAGATGGAATCAGGTTGGTTGGCTATACAGATTCAGATTGGGCAGGATGTGCTGCTGATAGGAAAAGCACCTCAGGGTGTTGCTTCAGTTTGGGGTCAGGACTTGTTTCCTGGTTTAGCCGGAAGCAGAAGTCAGTTGCTTTGAGTTCGGCCGAGGCAGAGTATATGGCGGCTAGTAAGGATAGTTGCGAGGCCATTTAGCTTCGTAAGATGTTGGTCGGTTTATTTGGTCAGGGGATGTCACTGACTGTCATTCACTGTGATAATCAGAGTTGTATCAAACTCTCTGAGAATCCAGTGTTTCATGACCGGTCGAAGCATATAGAGATCAGGTACCACTTCATTCGTGACTGGGTTCAGAGAGGGGCAGTTCAGTTGTAGTATATATCTATAGATGATCAGGTAGTAGATATTCTCACCAAGGCCCTGCCACGGGGCAAGCATGTCTTCTTCAGAGACAAGATGGGCTTGGTGAGGAACACCTTCCTTGGTAAGAGGGAGTGTTGAGATTTGTACCTTGGGAGGTGTTCCCCATGTGCTTTTGACCTCCTTAGCACATGAGGGAAGGACATGACACTTTGTACCTTGTACTTTTGTCTAATTTCACTTTGACTTTGGATAAAGTGAAATTTAGTCATTTTTGGCCTAAAGTGACTATTAATTCACAAAGAGGTGAATTTGGAGACATAAAGTTGACTTAGGAAACTTAACCCAAAGTGGGTTTATGATTTAAATATTCATGGGGAGATCTCAACCATCAATTTGATGGGAGATGAGATGATCTCAACCCTTGAATATCTAGGTTTCCTTTTGGTAGTCAAAGAGGGGCACAAAGGGTAAAGGAGGGGTGCATTTTTCATTTGATCTT
The DNA here is from genome assembly GCA_009831015.1 of Picea engelmannii. NCBI lineage: Eukaryota > Viridiplantae > Streptophyta > Pinopsida > Pinales > Pinaceae > Picea > Picea engelmannii. The sequence continues at coordinate 13,101 of ML860601.1, forward strand.
TTGCTTGTTGAGAGAGGAGCTCTTGGAGGATGGAGATGAGGTCAGTTTTGTGAGGATGCTTGAGGGAGGTCGCTTTCTTTCATTCATGGAGGCTTGGAGCTTCTTGCCTTGATTATTTACTGGAGCTATTCTACTTCTGAGAGGGGCACATTAGCTGAGGAGCTTGATTCGTGCCTGGTAGGATATCTAGCCATCAGATTGCAGTGAGATCAATTGCAGAGGGTTGCCATTCAGCATAGCTTCATTGATGTGGAGGGGTTTCCAAATCTGAGATCACAGTTGGCAGTTGGAGTAGATTCAGTGGTTCTGGCAGTTTGCATGAGGGGCACACCATTCTGGGGCACATTTGTTGGATTTGAGCTTGTATATCAGCTCAGTTGGAGTTGCTATTGTATCAGGTTCTATCTTGTATTGTGTTTACTGTAACCCTTCTTCTGCTTTCCTCATATATACATACATATTCCAAACTGGTTTTCCCCAGGGGGGTTTTATCTAGGGTCATGTTGACCAAAAATACCTGTGTCTACAAATGCATGATTTAGTTTCTTAGATCTGTTCATATTCAGCAGTAAACGATGTATTAGGTGTGTTATGTTTATTTGAGTTGCATGTACTAATTTTTTGTGACAAAAACGACAGGCTAGAGCACCCAAATTGAGAACATAACCGTAACAAATCAGCAAGATAACTTTGGACTGTTGGCTCTTATAAAACAGCAGAAAATACTTTCACTTGCAATTGAAACTTAGAGCCTTTCCTTGGTCAAAGACAGACCAAGAAGGCAAGCTGATAGGACCTGGATTTTTCACACCTCATGGTTAAGAGATAAGAGAGGTCACAGTTTTGAATTGGAAAGGGTAGAGTGTGGTACTATTTTATCTTGCATGAGTGTGCCTAATGGTTAAGAGAGGTCACAGTTTTAAATTAGAAAGGGTAGGGTACAGTATGTACACATTCATAGAGTAAGCAATGAAATTGGTGCATGGAGGGGTCCCTTGTCCCACAATCAAAGAGATCTCATATATCATTTTGGTTTCTAGCTAAACTATGGCCTCAAAATTAAATTTCTAATGGCCCAAGTGGCAAGAGTGTTAATAACCCCTCCCAAAAAAGTAGGAGTTCTTAACAATCTTGCCACTTGGGCCCTCAAAATCTCTGATGACAAACATCTGGAACAAGAAAAACGTCACTGTTGATTGATAGTTTGATAAATAGGGGGTACAATAAATGGCAGGTTGAGAAGGCTTTTCAAGACACCTTTGAAAAGATTGCTGGAATCCTTAGTAAGAAGCACATTAGAGCTACCTTTGAACCCCCTCAGACTGTCAGAAGCTTCCGTAATTCAGTTAAGGACCTAGTGGACCCTCAGCTTCATGAATGCATCTATTGTATTCCTTGTTTTTGTGGTCTTAACTATATCGGTGAAACCAGGTCTTTTCAAGTTAGGATTAAGGAACATAAGGTGGCTATCACTCACAATTAGGTCAAGTCCTCCGCTCTTGTTGATCATTTGTATAAGACCATAGGTTGATTTTGGAAATACAAAAATTCTTGCAAAAATTAATCATTTTTTTAAAAGAAAAGTTAGTGAGGCGATACAGATTGTGAAAGGGGACAACTGTATCAATAGAGATCATGGTCTAAAGTTGAGCAAAGCTTGGCTTCCCATTCTGAAGTAGTGAGGGTCATCCTCTTTTCTCTTTTCTTTGTTCTTTGTGGTCTTTTTCTTTACTTTGGTCTTTCCTTGTTTGTTTGTTTTTCCCTTCTTTTGCGTCTTGTTTTTAGTTGTGTATTTCTTCCCCATTTATCATCCTTCTTTCTTTGTTAAATTTAGGTTTTTTATTCCTTTTTTCGTTTTTGTATTTTTGCTTTTAATATATATATATATATATATATATATATATATATATATATATATATATATAATATGTAAAAAAAAATAGAAAAATAAAAACATAAAAATAGATTTTAAAAACTTACAAAAACAAAAACAAATTTTTTTTATAAGTACTATGATATAGTACTTATGGCTGTGTGCTTTTTCTGTGTTCCTTTTTCTTACATTTATTGTTATTGATTTCAATTTTTATTTGTTTTATTCATTTTCTTATATTATTTGTTTTTTATTTATAGGTCTTTGTTGTTTTATTGTTTGTTACCCTCATTTTATTCTTGCTTCTATTTGTTATCCTCATTTTATCTTCTTGAGATTATTTTAATTTGTGGCCTGTTTTTTAGTTTAACTTTCCTTTTTCTTCAGCCTATCTTTTTCTCTTTGTAGTTTTTATGTTCTTTGCATTGATTGTTGTCCCTTCTTTTTTATTAGTATGGGTAATCATTTTTTATCGCAATTATTGCATCTTTCTTCTTGTTATTTTTGTCCTGATATATATTTTTCCTGTTCTGAATATAGATTGTGTATGGCAGGTCCAAAAAGTCGATATCAACTTCTCAAACACAGTAAATTCAGAAACCCATAATATTAAATTTCTAATATTATTGAATCATGTTCATTACTTTCTTAGAGAATCGAAAGTGTCTTGCAAAGAGAATTGAAAGCGTCTTGCAAAGAGAATCATGTTACCGTAACTTTTGGTTTTCAAAATATTTTTTTCATTACTTATAATTTGGAAAGTTCCTTTGGAGCTATGTGGCCAGGAATGGGAACAGATAAGGTCTCAGGTTTCAGAAACTGTGTTAACAAAGTTTCAAGAAATGAGGAAACAGTGCGTGTGTATTTTGATCAAATTTAAGATATTCATTCACGCTTAGAATGTGTGTTTTTTTCAAATTTTAAATACTCATTTAAACAACTTTAAAGTAAAATAAATAACATTGGGACACTAAAGCTTGTATGTGATAATCGTCATAGACAACTTGGCGAAATCAGTGAACCTAGCTTTGTAAGGCTTCCTCCTCACCAACTCATCTGCAGATGTGCGGATTTCGTCTCACGTCTATGGTTTCTTCTGAGACTTGAAAATAGATTTTATAGCTTTGTAAGGGAAAAAACTGAAAAGGCAAGTGCCCATATGGATCTGTACATACGACAGAATTGTATCATGTATGTGTTTGTATGGATCTGTTCGTGTTTGTTCGGGGCCTTTGATTACACAAGGATATTATAATAAAAAATAAGCAAAAGGAGGAGAAAAAAGAAGCAGCATATTCCAAACTGGAAAATGCAGAGGGAAATGTTTACCAAGTATGTTCATGAACATTTTTATGCCAGGAAAGCTTCATGTACATAATAAACGAAAATGTTTACCAAGTATGTCCATGGACATTTTTATGCCAGGAAAGCTTCATGTACATAATACATGAGAAATTATGAAGTTTTGATTGCATTGCTTTGAAGTTGAAAATAATCTGTAATAATCACTTTGCGCTTTTAACTGGGTTAATTACATTACTTGAATCGTATTGCATGGGAATAGTTGCTCCATGCTAGTAGAGGAACAGTAGACAAGATGACAATTAGGACACTGAATTTGTATGGATTCTTATTGCAACTTGCCTGTTTTCACTACCCTTTCCAAACAATATGCAGTGAGAATTAATTTAGTATGTGTTGAGAATGGTGTAGTTCTCACGGACCATCTCACTGTGTTAAGGATTATTATAGTGTATTTATTGTAATTGTAGGTTAAGGATTATTGTTGTATATTTATTGTAATTCTTATGATTAAGGTCGATTTAGTCATTATATGAGTCATGACCCCTTTTGAAAGGGGTGCCCAATATTTTGAATTATGTATAAATACACATTTAAGAATTATTTGTAATTTATTGCTATGTCTAATAAGCAATAGTAATTAGGTTATAAAGAAGATTTTTTATTTTATTTTATTTTATTTATATAGCTATGTCTATTTTGAGTTGAATGGGTTCATTAATAGACTTTCTAAGAAGCTGTTATGAAGAGATTATGTGATGTTTATGATGGCTATCCATATGGAAACTCAACTCAACATGATGTTTTGTGATGAATAAAATCATTGTTTCAACACGTCGGACTTGTGGACGTTTTCCCATGTCTCCTTTTTGGGGAGACTAAATTTATTTTTTCTTAATAAGGTTTAAAAAACAAAAAAATTAATTTAAAAAAGCAAATATTAAAAAAATTAAAAAACAAATATGTATATAAAAAGGGATAAAAGTTAAAACACAATTAATTTATTAAATTTTAAAAACTAAATAATTAAAACACAATTAAATTTTAAAAATAGACTCTATGATGGTCATTTTAAAATTTATTTTCATTTTTGAGTCTTGACTCTAGATGTTCTTGACTCGTCACTCTTTACTATTTTAAATTTTTTGGGATGAACATTGGAATTGTTATTGTTGAGATATTATCAATATTACTTTTATTTTTAAAAATTTGTATTATATATATAATATATGTGACGTCCCCTCGTCCCCCATTTCCCTAAAATCCCTAAAATTTAGGGGTATTTCCACACGTCCACTCTGTACGTCTCCACGCACCCGCGTGCCGTCGTCCCGGAGACTTGGTGGAACATTGAATAAAACTAGGTTACTGTGATTTGTGATGAAGTCACTATCTTATGAGCATTTTGCATATGAGATGAGATTAATGAAGTGATGGTTTTCAATGAAGATTACATAGATTCCTTTATATTTGGCGTTGGTTGGTGATGTAAATATGGACAAAATCGTTATTTTTGTTGTTTAAATTGCATTTTTAAATGTATAAATGGATTCAGCATATTGAAAAACCCCTGGGGCACTTCGATTATACAAATTTAGCCACTCAAATCTGCAGATCCAACCATTCCTCATCGAATTTTGGGCAAAATCAAACGGAAAAAATCATCGGAAAAAAAACAAATGGTAGAACGTTTAGACTACACTTATATTTTCCATCAGTGAAGGGACACCTTTGTTCAGATCCATGAAAAGAGGATTGTGGCACATCTAATCGTTGATTGGGCACGTTCTTTACAAATCTATGTGCCCTAGTTGAACATTGGCAACCGTACGCACTAGATAATGACGACCAATATCCAGCCTGCTACGCAGCATTGAATGTTGCGGCAGGTGGATTATAGGTCGTCCGATCTGAATTGCTTTAAGATCCAACTACCTATATTTCACTTGCTGCAGCATTCAATGCTGTGTAGCAGGCTGGATATTGCTCGTCCTATATAACTGTTCATTGTTCTTGCCATGCACTTCGTGGATCAGTGGTGGCAAATATTCAATGTGTGTTCAATGATCATTGCTCAGATCATGATTATGCAAATCATGATTCTATGCAACCCGTGATAGTATGTTCATCGTGACGCCATCTCTCTCATTCTATACGAAGCTCGGTGCATTGTGGACAAGTGTGTGTAATACATGGATATATAGTTGTTGAATGTTGTAGTCTTTTGCTCAGCGCAAAACGGGGGTGATTTTCACTCCGTGAATAACAGTTAAGTATGTTGGTTAAAGTGTAGTCCCGTTGTGACTAACCCAGCTGAAGTGGATGATCCTAAGAGACCAAGTTTCCATTCCTCTTGGTTATATTTGGACAAGTTGTTTAACCTTCAATGTTTTGGGGAAAAAAAATCCATTTTTTTTGCAATTTAATTGCATTGCATTTTGAGAGGGTTGTGGAGCAATTCGGGTTTATTTTTGGCTTTAGTGCTCCAACATTGATTCCTTCAGTTGTGTAGTGGCGTTGGTTCTAGGAGATTTCCATCGACTCATTGGACACCTTATATATTTTGTCTAATGGACACTCTTTATGGAGAAATTTTTCCATTGCACAAAATTCAAGTCAATTAGTTGGTTTTTATTAATCAGTCGCATGCGAAGTCACCTAACACGGGACATAGAAATACAAGTGTCCGGATATNTATATATATATATATATATATATATATATATATATATATATATATATATATATATATATATATATATATATATATATATATAGATGTAGAGATTCATATTTTGTGTTAGAAACTAGAAGATTTACATGATACAAAACATGTAACATAATACATTGTAACATCAATGATGATCAAATGACAAACACCGAACACACAAGAAATTAGAACCATAAGTTGTAGTATTCTCAATCTCATTAAGTCATCAAAATCAAAATGTATTACAGTGTACATAGATATGAGTCGGTCATTGATACTATAGGTGGGAATGCCAATGGAAAATACAAAATAGCCATAGGGTAGATACTAGAACCGTAGATGGAAGAATCTCATAGATCATGAGTCGTGACTGTCAGTAGTCCTACATATCATAATCATCAAGATCAACATCACTACCATTGTTCTCTCTTCCATCCATCCTCCTCTATATCCAATGCAATCTGTGCATCCACTGGTGTGAAGGATGACCCCTCGAGAGGATCACCATCATCAAAAGTGATTGACTCTAGCATTGGTTCATTAATATCCAAGTTGGCTAATGCCAACTCGACACTATTGTTCAAACCCATATAATTAGGAAACACATCCCACATCTTTGTCTTTCCCTTCAACCACTCTTCTCTCTTCCTATAAATAAGATGGAGGTTGGTGTTCACATACACCATTAAGTCACCTGACACGATGACAGACATATGAATTCAAAAAAAGATTCTATACTTGAGTGAAGGGTACATTTTTACTAGGTTCATGACGAAAGAGTTCAACAACCAATGCCACCAACAACGAGATACATAAAGGGCTTGGTGCCTTTGATTAAATGCCCACTCCATATCCTCATACATAATAAAATCTAGTGGAAACATTGCAATCCTACCAATCTTATCCTGAAAACTATAAAGTCTGCCAAATTTTGAATGGGACCTAAAATTCTACTTTCTCCATATGAAGTCCAATGAGGTTGGAACCACCCTCAAACATCTTGAAACAATTAATGGTAATATTGAAAATTTAAGAATTTAATCTTGCCATTAGTTACTAAGGTGGTTGAAACGAAGGGGGTGGGGACCTCTTTAAATAACGTTAGTAGGGGGAAATAACCTTCAATTGTACACCAAAACACCTCACATGAGAAAACGTGATCATGGGTCTTTTTTTGTGCATGAAACGTGTCCTGAAATTGGGACGCATCTAGGACACATGTCCTAGGACATGTGCCAAATTCATGTATGACACATGCCCCCACAAATCTGTGTCCCCTCATAGGATTTGTGACATGGGGGGGGTTGGGGGGCATGTCTTGTTTCATAGGTTGCAGGTTGCTTATTTTGGTTTTATCAATTCATTTTATCAACTTCATGATATCATCATGTACTCCCAAGACTTGGTTTCTAAGATTCATTATTAGTGGGAAGAAAAGTGCATCAAGGAATTGTGACACCTCGTGCAAGCCCTTGTATGACAAGCAAGTGAATTGAGTAGTACTAAAAGTATGTCTAAACACTGCAATAGTTCATTGCAAATTTCCACTCCTGCTTTTATTTGTGCACCTACCATTGCACTAGTGGGCACCCTTGAGCTTTCCTCTACTAATATCAATGAAATACGAGAGAGACCAAACATGTTGCAAGAAGATACTCATCATGTATCACATGACCTTCCTTCTTTTGATGCTTTAGTAGCTACACATGGGCTACAACCTCCTAATTTTGATCATCAACATATTTGAGGCATTGGGTCCAAATTGCTTTGTCCAATGGGATACATTGGTGGTGAGCTTGGTATGTGTGGACAAGGTATTGTTACTCCTATTGAGTTTGTGATGAGACAAGTGAGAAAAGGCCTTGGAAATGAGAATTCATCACTAGATGCAAGTCATTTTGAACCTTCAACCACTGATTGGCATAAGGGTCAATATTTTACACCATCCATTAATGATATGCTAGAGCTTGAGTCCATCACTTATGATGATTCTACTACTATTCTTGAGTATGAATCACTCCATGCACTCTCTACTGAGTAGGATCCACATCTTGCACCCTCTATTGAATAAGAACATAATTCTTCCCCATCAACATCTCCACTATATTTACAACCTAGCCTTTCTAATTAGAGGAATCCATTCATGCATTGAAATTCCTCTTCACATGGTAGCAATTCTTCTTACAAATCATTAGAGAAGAAGAGGCATGTAAGGCATTATCTTGGATTAGCCTTGACTACAAGGGTTTATTGTGGCTCAACAGATGGTCAGACATGGTGACATTTGAGCAGTTGTTTGAGGACTTCATATCGATGTATTCCATCTATTGTTCAACTGCATTGTCCTCATTATTCTTTTAATTGATTGACCGTAATATAGGTCTTTGGCTCTTGTTCAACATTTAGGAGGGATGTATCTCCTGATACAAGGTCTTTTCTTCATAACCTCTTGGTAAGATTAAGGGATATATTGAATTAATGAGTGTAATCTTCACTTTTGACTAGGCCGACCTTATTTTCAGTTGGGTATCCATAAACCCACTCTTAGTTATATTCCAGTTGGTATCCACAAACTCACTTAGTATTCGAGCTCGTTGGGTATCCATAAATGCACTCTCAGTATTTGAGTTGGATATTGATAAATCCTTAGTTGTATTGCATTGGGTATCGATAAACTCATCCACATATGCATTTCAACATTCTTCTTTGTGATCCCCTGGTTAACATAAACAAGTTGTTAGATTGGTGTATCATCACATTTGGTCACGATTGATCTAACTTTTGTAAGGGTTATTATGGTGTATTTATTGTAATTATAGGTTATGGTTAACACCAACCTAGTCATTATGTGGGCCCATTACTCCTCTTGGGGAGGGTTCTCTACTTCTTGAGTTGTATATAAATGCACTCTCAAGATTCATTTGTAATTCACCATCTTATGTGTTATTTCTCTCTATAATAGGTGATTTAGCCTAGGACAATCATAAATATTTGCATCTATTTTTATATAGCTATAACCTTTATATTCATATATGAATATACATGTTCCAAATCATTCAAAATCAGGCCTTTACAGGCTTCCCTTCCAAACTATCTGACATCCTACAAAAAAGGATGATAGCCTATATTGTTTATTTCAACTCGTATACTATTCTTAGTACATCTAGTACAAAACACTTCTCGGGGCGACTGTAAAGTTGTCTTCACATGCAGAACTCCATAGCTTATGTTTCTGTTCCATAAAAAAACTCACAGTAACTGAAGGCTCCTTTCTGCAGTTGTAATGCTTCTTTGGAAAGCTCATCTCCCTTGGTATTGAGTTCACAGAAAATATGATGGAAGGACAACCACTCAAAGACCCTGAAGTTGAGCTATATTTCTCGCATAATAGTGGCCAAGTTGGGGTTTTGGATGGAAATATTACCCCTTGCCCAGTCTATTGCCAATTTGGAGTCACCAAACACTTGGAGTTTGCTCATATTTTTTTGCTTGGCCATCTCCAGCAAAGTCCAGAGAGCAATGAGTTCATCTCTGTTATTTGCCCCACCGCTAGGTGCATATCTTATGTGAATGAAATGATATTGGGTGATAAAAAAGGCCACCCCAACACCGCACTGAGGTGGATGCCCTTAGCAAGCTCCATCAAAATAACCCCATGGAACAACATAGTCAATGGGAGGAGGGATCGAGGTCCGAGTCTTGTGCCCTCAGATCTTCCCTGAATTCATCTGCCATACTAAGCGAGAGTGGTTGTAACTTTAGGAGGGACCAACTTGTTCTTGAAGATGGAACTGTTACATGCCCACCATAAATTGGAGACCATAATGCTTGGTATACATACATACAATGAAACTAATCTATCATGAATCCATGATCTAAAGCAATTATCCAGAGATTCCTTGTTCCAGTTAGCTTTGCCCTTTAAATTTTATTTTATCATTCTCGATACCTGGCCTGCATAAGGGCAAGAGATGAACATATGAGTAACAGATTATGAATTCAATTTACAAAGAGGGCACCTGTTAGGACCACACCATCCTCTCTTTAAGTCATTATCCCATGTCAACAGTTTGTTTTTCAGGGCAAGCCAAAAGGTAATTTTGTTGTGGGCAGGGGTTTTTATCTTCCATCGAGGTTTCCACCAACAAGACGTGGGGGAAACAATTATGTCTTCTAACCTAGTTTGACAATGTAGGACCCATTCACAGGGTTCATTGACTAGCAGAGAGAGTCCACAACCTCTTCATCAAAGGAGATGAAATTTTCACATAAAAAAGTGATGAAAGAGTCACATTCTTTAGATAGAGCTTCAAGAAGCCCTATCACGATTGCGTCCTTCCAAGCTAGGCGACCTCTCAATTGAGGTATACTAGTGCTAGCATCGTGTAGGGTAGAGATACATTTATCCCTTAAAGAAAGGAGGGGAGGGGACAACCTGAAATTGTTTCATGCACCTAGCCATGGGTCTTCCCCCAAACGAACACTTCCCCCATTACCGATACGCCAAACCGTATAGTTTCCTACTAGTGGAAAGGTTTCCACCAAGGCTTTCCAGACGATAGAGCCCATTGCCGATTTAACTGGGTTGTGGAACCATTCAACAACAGATTGATTTGGGAAGTATTTTGAATTCATAACTTTGGTCCACAACGAACTTCCTTGTGTTAATCTCCACACATTCCTTCCAGCCAGAGCTCGCGCAAAGGGGCAGATGTCTTTCAGGCCTCATCCTCCCATTTTCTTTGGGGTTGTAATAGTTTTCCAACTAGCCAAGTGAATGCCCCTAGGGAGATTCTTGCCAACCCATAAAAAATGTGAACTTATCCTTCGAATTTTTTAAACACCCTTTGGAATTGCAGTAATAGAATTCCAATACACAGGGATGCTTTCTAAGATTGCTTTGAGTAATACCAATCTTCCACCCCTGGAAAGTAACCTGTTTACCCATACTGAGACTTTGGCCTCCACTTTTCTAATTAGCCAACTCCAATCTTCCTTTCGATAACAATCTGGTTTTAGAAAAAAAAAACCAAGTACTTTAATCCTTTGCTTAGAGTTCTTCTTTGAGCCGGGGTAATATTAAAAAGGGAGGACGCTTCAACTTCAGAGAAATGGTTTAGAATAATGCAAGATTTCTCCCAATTGACCATCATGCATGTGGCACTACCATAGAGGTTTAGGATGTCTTTTAGGGAAGACATGTCCCTTTGAGATCCAAACACGCTACATAAAATATCATCTACAAACAACAGATGAGAAACCACTTCAGAATCAGATACTTTGATCCCCCTTAAGTGGCCATTGGAGCGGGCTTCCTTTATCATTTTTCTAAGGGCTTCTACAATGATCACGAAGAGGAAAGGGGAAAGGGGGCATCCTTGACGAAGACCTCTTAAGGATTTGAAGAAGCGGGAAGGGGCTCCATTGATAAGGACTGTGAAAGAGGCACTCTGCAGGCATCCCATGATCCAATTAACCGAGTTCATATTCATCCCCATCTGAATAAGCACCAGACGCAGAAAGGTCCAGTTAACACTGTCATAGGATTTTGACATGTCCAATTTAAGGATGGAAGCTTTAAGACCTTTTTTCTTGACAGAATGCAGGACCTCCTTGGATATAGCTACTGCATCATGAATCTGTCTATTGTGTAAAAACCCAAACTGTTATTCCCCTATGATCGCGCTGAGCATTGATCTCAATCTTCT